>DF357232.1:209243-221871 GCA_000787875.1 Solanum virginianum
ACCTTCCGATTTTCTTCTTTTAAAGCTACAGCTCGAATTCCTTTAAACGTACTTTTTTTGTTCGAGTTCAAATAAACTGAACTAGCATCATGTAAAGAGTCATTTGAAGTTGCATTTCGTTCATCTTCATTGATGGTGAACAATGCCTCTCCGCATGTGTTAACCAATGAGCCACTAAGCAGAGAAAGTTCAATTGGATTCAAAACACCTGACCAGAAAGAATGAAGTAGTTTCTTCGTGATATCAATCTCCTGAAGTATATAACATATTTTTCTTCATCGATACATAGAAATAATTACTGTAAAAAACATTACCTTCTTCAGTCGAAAAGGCTCTATCCCATGCTAAACTTTTCCGCAAATTGCAACCACCACCCCTCTTCTTCCTCTTCATGTGCAGCGGCTCCACACTCAATTTAGGCATTTCTACTTTCTCTGAATTGATATTTTCTTTATTGAGGGAACCTCTACGAGAGGAACTTCCGGATTTTACTTGATCTATATGAACCTTCAGTCCTCCTGCAACATGATGAAATCTGTAATAATCACTCCCTCTACTTCAAAGGCACCAAATGTTTCGAATTTCAAACATAAAACTTAACAGCTTCAATCTGAACATAGGCATATGAGAACCAACAAGAAAGAACATAATGCATATCATCTCCAACAGAAAAAGCAGAAGTTTTGAATAAAAATGCATGCTAAAAAAAAAACAACAAATTTCTACAGACAGAAGTAATAATACAAATCTATCACCTCAACCCCTAGTTAGGGTCTTAGGCATCAATTACACTCTACTTAGTCCCATTTCATAGTATTCATCAAAGTAAGACTACAGACACTAGCTGCCAACGCAAAGCTAATCTCCTCCTTTGTCAGGAACCTACTATACTTGATTGAAGTAACAACAATGAAGTTATTGAATATCTGCTGAAAGTAGGCAAAAACTTCAGAACCTAATTAACCCTACAAACTCACTAATTAAGACTTATTTTTCATATAAAACGAAAAAACTAGATATATCTAAACGAGATGAAGCCTCCGAAACTTCTAGAGAGAAAAACAAAACGATTCTACGGTATCTGAACACTTCCTTGACTGGTTCCTGCAACGAATCCCTCAAAATAATAAAAGAGAGAATTGGAAATCGGGAAGACGGAGAAAGCCATAGGAATTGCAATGCCGGTGAATTGATGTTGGAAATTGAAAGAAACAAAAATGGAAGAGAAAAAGAGTAGAGGAATTGACTCATTGGTGAAATGAAATTTGAAATTGAAGCGAAATCGTCTGGATTAGTGTCCATATCAGGGAGTGGCGTTAGTAGAGAATCTTCTTCGCCGGAGATTTCAAGGAGGCGTAGATCTGATTCCATTTTTCTCCGTTTGAAGAAATCATCAAACAAGTGTAGTTTGTTTGATTAACGGGATTTGTTTGTTGGATTTGAAATGGGGTCAAGCGGGAAAGGGTTCCTAAAGGGGACAAGAGACACGTGCCTTGTTCACTCCAATCCCAAATCTGGGTTTTTCAATTTTCCTTTTATTTCCAGACCCCAGCATTCTACCGGTATGTTGTTATCGTGGTTGTTTTATTTAATTGGTGATTCAAAAATTAACTACAAAGTCCTAAGATACTGGAAATGAGTTATAAAAATATTAACAGCATCATGATAAAGTATTAAACTTACGTCGAGTGTTAATAAGATATGACAATTTTGCTATCACTATTATTATTTGGTTGACAAGTATTTTCCTTTAGTTTAGGAGTGTGTTGAATTTCATTTTAGAAGATTTAACTATTAATATTCAAATTAAAATAAGTATTTTTACACTCGTACTTGGCTTGAATTATTTTGGAATAACCTATACAAAATTTGCTTTGCAAGATTGCGATGAATGTGATTGGTTCACTCTGAATGCCAAGGTTCCCCAGATCATAATTCTTAGGTTGGAAAATCTTAAATTGTATTGAAACAAACTCTCTGCGGAGAGAGTTCTTCTTTCTTTTCTTTTTTCCAACAAAGGCCATATGTTCGTGCAAACTTCTATATAGCGACGCATTCAATCCAAAGGGTTCACAATGATCGAAAAATTTCATGGATGTTCGTACTGCTACGCATGATGTTAATCTGGTTCACAAGCTTCATATACACTCGGAAAAAATTTCCTTCTTTCTGAAGCATGACACCAGGCTGGATTTATTGTTACAAAGCTGGAAGGAAAACTCCCACAGAAAAATGAATGAATACGAGTTGTACTTGTACTTTTTGAATCAGCAAGTTTACCTACACAAAAAGATGTGAAACTCAGAAGATGCAGTGATATAAAAGATTCCCTCTTCACAAATTATACTGACTGAATCCCTGTTTGGGAGAATTGGATAAGGATATAAGAAGGGTGAAAAATTTACAGATCTCTTCTTCCACAGCTAACTACGACCCTCGGAGTCCTTTTCATACTGATATACCAAAAGATTCTGTGCTGCAACTTTACAATTCTATCCTACATAATCCAGCTGCTTTCATCCAAATAAAGTGTATAATGTACCAGTTAGTCAAATTGGGTCCTTCTGAAATTCTTGTCAGGCTTCTTCTCTAGATGGGAAATTCTTCTTCTCCACGGAATTCGCCAAAAGAAAAAGAGAGAAACAAAGGCTATGTACTAATCATCATCTGCTAATAAGGCAAAGGAGAATGGCATGAACTTATAACCATCCCCATGATAAAACTTGTTTTGGAATTCCACCCAGTGAAGGCGCAATGCATGAAGGAATGCACTAAGAGTTTCCATCATGAGTAGTATAAAAGCTGTCGCAAAAGCAAAAACTGCCAGCCCCACGAGCCGTATGATGATGTTTTCATACCTGAACTTACAGTGATAATACTCAGATAAATTCAACACGAGAATACCAAGAGTAAATTATGAAGAATGAATACCCAAAGCTATTACCTAAGAAACTTAATGACCAGTGAGAAGAGAATGAAATAGCTAAATATCACATGAAAACTTACCCCCAAGCAAGGAGGAGAACTTTCTCATAGAATACAGTGGACAATTCAGAGTGAGCCAAACTGCACCAGAATAAGCAAATTTTCAAGAAATATTCAAAATTCAAGTTGATACAGAAAATAAGTTACTGATGGATTTACCTCAAAGCCCAAAGCCGAAGGTATGATGCAGTGTTAGAAACAGCACCAAGTACAAATTCAATAGAGTGTATCATTTGGTGCACAAAAACCTCACTAAAGTTAAACTCCTCAGCCCACTCTCTGGCAGAATCTGGTTGATCATCAATACCCATCTCAGAGGTTCCAAGTATTCCATATGTCCGACCTTGAAATCTCTGAGAATCATTAGAGTTGCAAGAGAAATCAGGTCTTCAAGCTACTAAGTCGTATTGATAGGCAGTACATGAAATTGTGAGAAATTAAATACAAAAGTAAAAAAAGAGCAATTTTGTCCATAAGGCTCTCCTTCCTCCCTATGAAGAAAACCCTCAGATCCTGTCAATATATAAAACCATATCGCTAATTTAAGTAACATAAATGGACATCTAAACAACTTCTTTATGGGAAAAGATGACAACCATTTAGTGTACAGAATGAAATTCCTGATCATTTTAGGTGGGATCTCGTCTGAATAAGAACTTTGTTGCTTCTTATATTTGGTTATAACAAGGGAGAAAATAAGAGCAAATATGCAAAGTTTGACTGGAACATATCTGCTAGAGTGAGAGCAGGAAGAAGGATCCTAAAAGGTACACTAGAAAGGGGATTTCTGAAAAAGGAGCAAGGTATCCCACCTTTTCTCATAATTTATGAACAAAGGAAGAGAACAGAAACATTTGGAATGTGGATTGCAATCTCAGGCAGTCACCTAGAGTCACAAGAAGCTCCAATAATATAATCACCCTACCTACACCGCATATTCCATGCTGAAAATTTCCATCAAGTAGCTTCATCTTAGGATATGAGAAGCTCATGACACAAACCTCCATTTAGAAAACCTAATATCTCTTTGTAGATATTACTTAACAAGTGAAGCATTAATACCTCCACTAGCATATCAAACTTACCTCAAAACTTGACAGGCTTATTAATTTAACCCGAAAATCATGGAAGAAATATATTTAGAAGATCATTCTAGCAACATGTCAAGAGTGACGTCATACTGAAAGAGGAGAAGCATATCTTCAATAAAGTATGATATTCAATAGGAGCCTACTTGACTATTACTAGAGTTTATGGCATCCCAACACGACCACTCCCTCTTCAAGCCCCCCCACCCCCCACCCCACCCCAACCCCAAAAAAAAAAAAATCAAATAAAAGCTAGAATTTCTTTGTTAAAGGTTTCTCCATTCTATGCCACTAAAATGTCTCTCAAGAGAAAAAAAAGTTATTTTCGGAAGGGGTTCCAGGGTTTGGCTGCTTTCATCTTTTCTCTGAATTAGAAAAGTCAACACAGTACCTCCGTGTGAAGTCTCTTCAAAATAAAAGGCTTCGGGAAGAGCATCCATGGAACAGCAATGAGTGCCAAAAGCAGCAATATTACCTGCAACAGTAATTGTTAACAGAGGTACGAGGACGCACACATATTCTTAGGGGTTGTTTGGTACCGAATTGTGTGACAGATCAGGGAGAAAAGAAAAACTTCAGTAATGGTTTTTTTTTTCATATTTCTTTATTTGTTACCTGTTCTTTCTATTAGTTGCATATAACACCTTTAATGCATACATACGTACACATATATTGAACTCATCATTACAGGCTATTTATAAAAACTATGCTAAAGGCATATTTGTTAAAAGAATTTAGACCCCACTCCAAAAATCCCAAATGTGGGATGCAAGAATTAGAAACCCATAAATTAACATATTCTCACAAGAATTCAGTAGCAGTATAATTCTACCACATCCCATTTAAGGACCAAACAACCTCTAAGAGCATATGTTCCAGAAATAGAAGGGTACCTCATACCTGAAGCACACTCTGGCCCCAAAACAACTTATTTTCACCTAGAGCCTCAAAAGGACTTAAGAACATATAAATCATAACATGATATAGATCTGCTTGAGAACCAGTGCACCATTTGACAACAATGAGAAGAGAAAGGTATCCAAAGAGGCTGTTGAGAAAGATTATTTGTGGTATAAACTGATACCTGACAACAACCAATCACAGAATAAATAACTACATACAGGCAAAGCATGAAGAAAAGAGAGAAAAGAAAATGATTACACACTTAATATCAAGTGAGCTGCTGAAGAAACGTGCATTGAAATAACTTAAAATAATTCCAAGATTCATCTGGGCCACGCCCAACAAAATAGACATCTTCATCTTCAGAGAATTCAAGAAAGGAAGCTCTGAACGGCTGCCTCTCCAGCTTGGATCCACGCCAAATGGATACGGATCCTTATATTTTACTAAACCAACAGTTTGTGCATCACTGTAATGTACACACAGTATGTCAAGATAGTTGTAAAAAATACAAGAGAACAAAATAGGTACCTAGAAAGTGTGCAATAGATGCTCATTCATGATCTACATGCACTCAGAGATAGGTAGGCAAGAGTAAAAGCACAAATGCAAAAAAAATTAAGAAAAACCCAGATCGCCATAAACATTATTCCGTGAGTATCTTCGTTTGTCCAAGAAATAGAGAGAAGATAATGATTAGCTTTAATTAGTGTGGCTACACTATCTAGTGTTTCAGAGCATAAGAACAGTTGCTACATGAGTAAATATATAAAATCTAAGAGAAACTTAGCCAACTTCACTTTCTTCAATGATTGTAAAATACCCAAAAAGTAGTTAAAAGGGTTCCAAAAAATGGGGAAAAATTTACATAGTAACGCAAACATGTGCTATGTATTTACTATACACAACTATAATTTAAAAGAATTACATTACATAGTTAAACTTCGGATTTTATAGCAAATCTCTCCTCTCTTGCAAACTTTTCTCCTCCCCCCCACCCTCCCGCTCTCTCTCTCCTCTCCCCCCATTCTCTCTCTTCCTCTCTTGCTTGCCTCTCTCCTCCCTTCCTATCTCTCGCCTGATACAAAAATACTAATACAAATCAGGCGAGAGATATTAGGTGGGAGATAGTGAATACCTCTCTTCTTCAATTTCATACACAGACTCACAGTATGCCTAAACAAGGGAAAGATACAATATTATATCAATCGTATTATGAAAGAGTTTAGTACACATGTATACATTTGATATAATTGTATTCGTTGATACACTTGATACAAAGTGAACACACAAGGAACAAATACACTTGATACAATTGTATTCGTTGATGTTGATATAACTTGATCAATTGTTTTCGTTGATACACTTGATACATAGTGAAAACACAAGGAACAGATACACTTGATACAATTGTATTCGTCGATACAAATCAATTGTATTTATGATAGAACCTACTACAATGAATATGACATATATTCATTCTCTCTTCCACCACTCTCCTCTCTCTTCCAAATTTCACTCAAATCTTTCCTCCCTCTCCGTCCTCTCTCCTACCATGTAACTAGCATCATAATTAAGTAAACTATAGCTATATATTTCTAATTAAGCCCAAACTATAGTCATTTTTCAAAGTTCATCCTTTTATAACCTGTGACTTTGTACAATACTGCAAACTTAAAAGCCAACACAGAGATAAAAATCTGCGCATAAAAGGAAAACAACCACCATCCAACCCTAAATGTTACTAAAGAAAACTGCTATTTCTCATCCATGAGAGATAACACAATCAGAATGCAACAAAGCATCCATATTTTCACTCTTACAATCAGAATTTAGTTCTATTTCAAAACTGAAAAGTAACAGAAAGACGTTATCTCCTCATAATCAGAAATTGTAGTCTATTTCTATTTAGGAAATGTAGCATGGTAATTATTCTATACCTGCATGCAGCATCTCGGCATTTGTAAGCTGAGCCACCAAATATGTGAAAGGGAACTGAGAAGAATTCATTATATATCAAGCCACAATAAATTGAAAACAATGACATCAACAGGAGTACATAGCGACCACCAAAGAGCATCTCCATGAAGCTTCCTAGTTTCTGCCAGGAAACAGTTATTTGATTCACCAGAGAAACATATAATTATATGATTGCTCTAATTCAGCCCTCCAAAGAAGCAGCTTATATCAATAGTAATACTAACCTGAGAACTAAGTTTGCTTTCCCTAGCGATAAGAACTAATGCTCCCAAGAGCAGGCAGATTCCATGACCCCAGTCCCCAAACATCACAGCGAAAAGGAAAGGAAATGTAACAACGGTATAAACAGCTGGATTTGCCTCCTGGTATTTGGCAACACTGTCAAGAAAGATAGCACTATAAGTTTTATGTTTGGACCAGCATAACTGCACAACACATGGATATTAATATTCAATTATTCATATATTCTTTCGAGAAACAAATGAAATTGAAATTTATCTGAAGAGTTGAAGCATTGCTAATTTAAGCATTATGTACAACCAAAAATCATGGCATGCCTTAAGTTGAAAAAGTAGAATCTTTTCAATTGAGGTTTTATTTTTCCTATAGAGTCTTCAGGCGTAAGAAAAACATTTTTGAAATAAGTTCAGTTCTTCTGCAAAAATGAATGAATGCGCAATATGAAACGGCAAATGCGATAAAGTTGTTATGTACAATCTAAAGAAACTTCCATAAATATGTCTATTTCATGTCATGACATAAACAGCATCTCCACGTTACATCTTCATAGGATGAATCGTGCTGAAATTATTTAAAGTGGACATGCTGCTATCAGTAGAATCAGCGAAAAAGATGGAAAAGAAATAAGGCTGTCAACAAACTGCATCAACTAAATCAAGACAAGACTATTATGTCTACATCATTATCTTCTAATAACGAAATGCTACTGCATGTTGAACTTACCCATATGCATCAACAATTTCTTGAAATGCATTTGTGAATCTGTTTGTCCTAAAGTATGTTGGAGGTGACTCCACAGCATCCATCACATGAAATATAATGCCCACTTGTGAACTGCTATCAAATGTCGCACGTTGCAAAGCCTCTTGTATCTAAAATTTTCACCACTCATTACTTGGTATTAATATTATAAAATGGTGCAAAATTGTGCATGTTGAAACTCCATTATATTTAACTGCTAAAAAAGAATCAAAATAGAAATTTACCTTGGTCTTTGCAAATATTGGGCACCAGCCCTCACCCACTAGACACTTTTTTGTAACATCGAAATTCAGCATATTTAAAGTGTCATACACAGCCTTTTGTGTTTTAACCTAGAAAACAGAGTTGGAGCAATTAACTCATTTGTCAAAACCACAAGGTGCAGTTCCGCACGCATGCACACACACAGAGACAATAGTAAACTACAGTATAAAGAAATAACTCCAACCATTCCATTTCTTACCTTGAATGCTTGCACATTTGCAAAATGACTAGAAATCAAGGAAGAAATTTACCTTCTGCAATACCATCTTAAACTCTAGCAGCTCATTATGTGATTGCCGCAATTTCTCACTATTAGCATTCATTTCAAGGAGGTCAAAGCTTTATCTCTATGGCGCAGTCCAGCATCAAGAGTGCTCTCTAATTCAGATAGACGAGACAACACCTACAATCAAGAAGTTCATCTCATCCAGATATCTTACTTTAGAGCATCCGAGAATGAACAATCACAAACAATACATTATATGTACACCACAGTATGCCTAAACAGATTTGGGGTTGGGACTCATTGAAGTGGAAATGCGGCACATCAGGCTGAGGTGATTGTGGAATAAAAGTGAAGGCAATCAGACATAGCGTGAATGCTAATAAGGAGATAACAGAACATTGGCCCTTTTTGATGCACATTATGACGTTGAATGTCAATCGACACATAAAATGAGGACAACTAAAAGTTAGCTTGCTTTCATTAGGCAGAAATACCATAAAATTATCCATTTCATGCTTGAAATTTTTCAACAAATTATGCAGAGATATTTAATACACAAAAAGGCTCAATTGTAATGCCGGTGAAACTCCTTTCTATTGGAAACATACTTCTTGAGTTATCTGCCTCCTCTTTGTTGTGTCTTCAGGAACAGGATAGCAATTTGCACTGAATGCCTCACAAATTTTCAGTATTTTTGTTCTTGCCTGCTCACCTGAGAAGAATACTACAAAGACTATTTTCTCAACCTGCAGAAGCAAAATCTATGTTAACCATAAGATGACCTTCACAATCAGGCCATTGCCTTTCAGCAAGTGTTCAACAAAGAAATAATAATAACAAGTACAAGTCTACATCAATAATAATACTCCTCTGTTTCAATTTGTTTGTCCTACTTTCTTTTTTAGTTCATTTCAAAAAGAACGTTTCTTTCTTTTTTTAGCAACTCTTTAATTCCAGCATTCCACATGTCATGTAAGACCACAAGATTAATTATTTGATGATTTAACAAGTCTTTAATTTAAAACACAAGATTCAAAGTCTTCTTTACTTTCTTAAACTACGTGTCAAGTCAAAATAGGACAAACAAATTGAAAAGGAGGGAGTGATAATAGATAAAATCATATAGATCATTGAAGAACCACATTGCATAGCCAGAGGAAATTAGAGCTAGGCCATTCCAAATGTGGAGATATGCTTCTATCTTTCCTTATTTATTCATGACTCATGAGTAAATCTTGTGCATTTAGCATTTTACTTTATTTGGAACTTTTCTTTGTGGACGAATTCCTTTTGTGGTGACTCACGTTTAGAAAGATGGCAGTGGAAATGTCCAATTAGAAGGGTTCAACTATATTACAAGTTCTAAAGAAAGAGGTTGACCATTTCGTTTGATGAAGGATCCAGTATTTCTTCATCAGCAACTGCCTGACTGAAAAGCATATTACCCCTTGTAGCACGAAATAGCATTCTTTCAAATTGAAGAACCTTGGACTTGCAGATAATGCCACTAATAAATCTCACTCCAGATTGATTTGACAGTTCGGGACGCATCTCCTGAAGATTGAAAATAACTTTGCTGTAAAAGTTTTAAGAAACTCAATCACTGAATTAATGATATAAGCTACTCTACAAGAAAAAATTGTTATTTGTGCAGTTACCTGCTCCAGTAATGATACTGTGTCTGCATGGCTGTCATTGGAGTATACAGTTTCATCCAATTCTATTTCACGATCAGTTGTATGACTACTACTTGAAGCAAGGAAGCCACTAGCCTGGAGTGATAGTGACCAAAAAACTAAGTATATCTGAAAGAAATGCATTTCAACCCCCAAAAAAAAAATGACTTTGGTCCTTCCGGTAATTCTGATAAAAAGGTGATCTGAGAAGTTTTGAATGCCAATTCACAAGTTCAAACTTAGAAGAGAAAATGATAGGTAAGCACCCAGGTAAGCATAAACAACAACAACATACCCAGTATAATCCCACAAAGCGAGGTTTGGAGAAGGTAAAGCGTTGGCATACCTTACCCCTACCTCAGAGTTAGAGAGATTGTTTCCAATAGACCCTCATGTATGGATCACATTATACAACAACACCAAAAATCAATATTTTTGGTCTCTTTAAAGCAATTATTTAAGAAATCCAAGTTTTTAGCAAAATTAAATGCCTACAAAAAACTCAGCATCATTAGTGCAAAATTCATTTCTTACCTTGAATGCTTGCACATTTGCAAAATGACTAGAAATCAAGGAAGAAATTTACCTTCTGCAATACCATCTTAAACTCTAGCAGCTCATTATGTGATTGCCGCAATTTCTCACTATTAGCATTCATTTCAATCAACTCACGTTCATGCTCTGCAAGTTGTATCTGAAATTTAGGAGAACCATATTGTCCATATGAGCTTTTGTTTAATTGGAAAAGCTTTTGAATAAATGCATAATTGAAAAAGAAAATAGAGGAAAGCTCATTTAACAGCAAGTAAATCAAAACAACTAGAAATAGACCTCCATTTCTTCTAATTCAGTATCAGGTTGGGAAAAAGGAAGAGGAGGCAGCAATAGACCAGCTTTGTGTATCTGATCTTTGAAATATCGTAGTTTTCTTGACATCTCCACGCATCTTTTTACCTACAAACATCACCCAAGAATCGTAATTAGTAAAAGGAAAACGAATCAATATGTACTCATTTTTAGGTCCAATAAAGACGGGAAAGAGCAAGTCTAAGCAGTTTGACTAAATTTCACAAAATTAAGGACTATAATTTGAGTAAAAGGAAGTGATTGTCTCTTTACGAAGGGATAATGATGCTCTAGAAACTAGAAGTCATTAATAGGTAATTCAATAGGTAAGTCTATCAGTAGTGTTCTGAATTTTGGGACAGAGCTTCATCATCAGTTGCACTTTTTCAATACTAACTAGCATCTTCAATAGTATCAATAGAAAATTCATTTATTGTTTTCACCTTGAGTAGAGATAGTAATTCAACGGCTGATGGAAGGTGGTAGGTATCCCGTGGAATTAGTCGAGGCGTGAAAGCTAGCCCGGATACCACGGTTATCAATAAAAAATATTTTTTAAGTATAGTTTCAAGCCAAAAACAAAAAATGAGATAATAATAGAAGAATGCAATAATAGTAGATATATTTGTCAACTACTGTGTTACTTGGAACCTGTAACCCTAGATGGGAACAGAAAGGTTTCTCAGATATGCACTAATGCTAAAGATAAGAAATTTTCCATTAAAAGCTGCTATCATGAACCAACAATCAAACTTCGAAAATATGCACTAATGCTAAAGATAAGAAATTTTCCATTAAAAGCTGCTATAGCCTTCTGCAAAAGAAGCAGGTCATCGGGATTTAACATGGTTCTGGAAAATGTTTAGGAAAACATAAGCACCAATCAAAGATTGCTTGCATTGGATAGGCTGATGCTTTGGATGCTTGCGTAACCAGGATTCCCTAAAGAGGAGGAATAGCTCTATGTAGCAGATGCTTATACGTGAAGAAGCTCAAGAATCTTCCAGTCATCTTTTTCTCATTGCAGGCAAACAGGACAGATTTGGGATCTCTTTCTGAATCTGTGGTGTGCCATGGGTGATATCCCAAAGCATCAGAAGTCACTATCAAGTCTGAGAGTAAGCAGAAGACTGAAATGGATCTGAAATACCATCTCCTATTTGAAGGCCAAGGAGGCATATTTCTGTTATCAAAAAGAGATATCTGCAAAATTTGTATATTTGGTGTAGGAACAACATGATTGAAAACATGTCTCGCTACTTCTTCGAGTCCTCAATATGGTAGTGTTGAAACTGTAATGTTGCTTTTGTGACTATATTTTGCAGCACCTTCTCGGTGCACTTTAACTGAATTTTGACTTATATTATCAAGATAATAATAACAATAATAGGCTTAAAATATAAGAGAGGGTTGGATTACATCAAAGAGGTCAAGAGAATACCCGAAAAATCATTTTATGTTGTAAGCTTCCAATTTAGCCACCGGGAATTGACATTAGCAGCAGGAACAGGGGCGCAAAATATGTTTTAAGACCTTAGGGACAATTTAGTGTGTTGAATTTTAAATATAAGAACAGAGATTAGTCCAACTTAAAAGATGAGAACACATAGAAAGATTTGCTCTCCTCTCCATTTCAAAGAAGTTTCAGCAGATCAGAT
>DF357232.1:230832-261916 GCA_000787875.1 Solanum virginianum
TTGGGGGGGGGGGGGGTATTACTTATTGGTGAATAAATCTTAGTAGCTATTATTACCTGAAGAAGTTTCAGAAAGAACTTAATGTCAAAAGAGTGAAGGTTTCTTCGCTCTGGCTACTCTTTTCTGTTGGTAATAATGGAATAATTCTGGTCAGAGGAACAAAGAGATTCAGATTTTATTCTGTACTCGATAAGTACCAATATGCAATAGGGGACTGTATCTTCTTTCTTGTTCAAACCCCAAAATTATGTCTCTTTCACATTCAGGGGAACCAAGCGTCGATCGTCAAGAAGGTTTGGCTTATAATTATTCAAGCACAGATTCCTCCCTCGCCTAACCTGTCTTTCTAAAATACTAAAAAAAAGTCTTTTTTGTAAATCTTTTGAACCTTACCTTTTCTTGTAATTCCAACTAGATAAATCTAAATGGACAATGAAAGTTTGCTAGTAGTTGGCCCTCTTAGTCCGTTCTTGCCAGTTTAGGAGTCTACCTAATCTTTATGTTTTATGTCTTTTAAATAAGATCGCCTCTCCTCTGTCTACAGAAACAAAATGTAGACTAATTCCAAAATTTCATAACAGAAGAAAGGACTCACTAAGTCAGGATCACACCCTTAAGAAGCTAGGGCAAAGCACCAGATAACCAGAAGCAGTTGCTTCTGGAAGAACTTTATGTTACAAGGGAGAATATTCTTCTTTTGCTTTCTCCCACGAGCATAACCCTGCATGAATCCTTGTTCTTCCGAGAAGTTTTTGGAACTTAATCATCATTCCATCAACCCTCCCCAAACCCCACCTGTGGTTTTACACCGGGTATGTTGTTGTTAGTCATCATCCAATTAACCATGTCTCAATACCACTCTAGTTGGTGTCGGCCATATGAATGATCCAACTCCATTTACTCTGTTTGGAACTTTATCATATCTGTTAATACTACTCCTACGAAAAGCTTTTTACCAAGAAGTATCTCTGGTTGTGTACTACTACTAAAAGCTTTTTACCAAGAATTATCTCTGGTTGTGGATCAAGTCTAACTTTTCTGTTGTTTTCCTAAAGATAGAAGTAAGAGAGAGTTACTTTGATTGTGAGCTTCATAGCTTTGTTTTCCCGTTCTATTTTAGGTCCTTCCTCTTGGCATATCTTCTTAATACTCCCTGGGTCCCATTTTATGTGGCACCATTTGACTTTACATGACGTTTAAGAAAAAAAAAGATTTTTGAAATTTGTGGTCTGAAATAATCCTTAGATATTTGTGTGGTTGTAAATCATTTCATTCAGAGTTAAGGGGAATTTTGAAGTTAAATTATTTCTAAATTATAGTAAAGTGGCATTCTTTTTGGGACGTACTAAAGAGGAAAGGATGCTACATAAGATGGGATGCTGGGAATATTTGTTTTTCCTTCACATTCTTATAAGTGTGCCTGAACAATCTTCTTAATAAGCAATTAAAATATTTGCAGCTCTCGCATGATTGACTTGAAAGAGTTGTGCTTGGTTGGAGGAAAAGCTGCATGGATGGCCTACCTAGTAAGTGCTAATGAATGTGAAGATCTTGTTTTCTTGCTTTTGTCCCATGGCCGGTAGAAGAAGGAAAAATTTGTTCCTTAATTTTACGTTAATTGAAGAGTTAAGTCGGTAAAATATGAAAAAATGGAAATCCTTGGCGTATCTGAGTTACAGTTTTCAAATATGTTACTCAGTAAAGCCATCCCTCAACGCGTAGATTTGGAATATATGTTTTTCACTTATTCATCTTTGGTGTTTGAATCTTCCTCTCCTTTATTTCCTTATTTTATGCTAATGCAAATGCTTTTAGATCATAGGCCTAGTTGTTGGTTTTAATTCCTATGGTATATAACTAATATAGGACATATACTGTTTGGATGCCGACGGTTCCCTGTTTGACGCTGCATTACTATCTGCAGTTGCTGCCTTTTCGCATTGTAAGTTTGCTATTGCATGGATTTTCTCATGTATTCCTGTAATCATTACTCGTTTATGAGAGCCAACTATATTGTACTTTATAACCAGTTTCTGGTTTTGAGATTGGAAATGGACCTCATGTTAAAGAAAAATTTTGGGAAATAGGGTTTTGATGTCAAAGTTGAAAAAGGGTAAGAAAGAAGATGGTTTTTGTGATTACAGAAAATATTTATAGCGTCAACAGGCTACGGTAAAAAGAGGACCAGCTGCTGCACAAGTTCTTAGAGCAATAAGCAATGTGTTCAAGGAGCTAGTATCTGCAACAATCTGGCCTGCATATGTCATGCAACGAATCTTAGAGGAAGGCTAGTCTAGAAGAGAATAAAAAGGAAGGAGATGAACTGTTCTTAGTTTAAGCAATATGTCAAAAGAACAATCTTTCCCACATTGGTTTGTAAAGGAATATCATGCAATAAATTTATGAAGCCATTATGAGAAAGAGACGAAGGGATGAAGAAGAGTGCACATGTTAGGTGCAGACTTGTGATTTTATTTTTTAATTTTCTCAAGGTTACAATCAATCTAGGAGGTCCATAGCCTCTTTTTTTGGGATGAGGGAAGAGTGGTTTCCTCTTAAGTGTTCAATATTGTCTGCACTGAGTTATTATCGCTATACGTATCAGTTTGGGAAAGTTGATTATTATTAAACGCATGAAATTTACTTAGGAAATGGATTTTTTTTGCAGTGAACATTCCAGTAGTGTCTTTGAATGAAGATGGGCGAATAGTTCTTGTTTCTGAGGACAATGTCCAATTGAAACTGGAGAAGCAGCCTGTCAATACAGAGAAAAGAAAACTCAAATTGAACTCTCAACCATTCTCTTTAACGTGCTTGCTTCACAAGAACTACATCCTAGCAGATCCTACAGCAGAGGAAGAATCTATAATGGAAACGACTGTAACTGTGGTATTGGATTCATCTTACCAGCTTGTTTCACTTTATAAACCAGGGGGACCAGTTCTTGCCCATACATCAGTCATCCAGGTTAGTTTGCATTGTAATCCTAATACTTAACTAAACGGACAACAAAGTATTTTTACTCTCTTCTTTTCTTTATAAGGAACATTTGATATATCTTAACTAAAGGAGGTCACTAGTTATCAGGAAACTTTTTAAAGGGGGAACGTAAAGATTTCCAATTGTTTTTGGGCATGTTTTGTAACTGTCTCCCCTCCCCCTCTATTGAGAAGAGAACAATATAGAATACCCAGGCATGCTATTTTTGGTTCAGGTTTGTATTAAAAGTTAAATATAATCCAAAATTGACTCTTGAGATACTTTGTCAAAATATTTTTTCCTCGTTAATACGTTTTACATTGCATTAATAAATAAGATTCTTTTAATGAGTTCTGTTTGGTTGGTGGTTAAACGATATCACAAGACAACAAACAAGAAAAATTAAAATTTCTGAAAATCACTCTTCTTTAAGTAGAGGATCTTTCGGAACAGCCTCTCTACCCACAAAAGTAGGGGTAAGTTCTGCCTATACCCATCCTTTCCAGATCTTATTAGTGTGATCTCATTGGATATGTTGTTGTTTGTATTAAAATTTCAGAAATAATGCTATTTTCCTATGTTGTACTCACTTTTCTGGAGACATTGTTTAACTTACATTCCATAGTTCCTTGTTGATCTGCAACGGTTTCCTAAAGATAATCCTGTAAATTGTAGTTCAAAAGATTATATCTTAACCAATTTTTCACTAGAAATGTTCATTAATTATGTCTTCAGGATTGCGTCGCACTGTCAAGGCGTAGAGTGAAAGAGCTTCAGAATGTCTTGAATGAAGCTATTTCTGATATGGAGGTAGACTGAATGAGATTTTCCTTGCACCATGATATATAGCATTCAGTAGACAGCTGGTTTTCATCTTTAGCATTGAGCAGCTGACTTTTTCTGAAAAAATGCATTAGAAAGGTTGCAAATTCAATTTTGAGTGGGAAATGGATATTATTTGTTTTTGTTAAAAGACAAGTATAAACAGTATATTCTTTACTTGAAGATGGAGAAGTAGTCGTGGGGTCCCCTTTCCACTAAGGTGCAGCTGATGATGAAATGTTGTCTGAAATGGATGTGGAGTCTGGTTGTTCCTTGAAACTGAAATATTCGTTAGATAGCCACGCCGCTGGGCCCTTTTCTCCACCGACCTAACCCAATCATCATGTTTTTCTCTTGGCCCGCCCTTCCCTGTTATGGTTTTTTGTTCATCATTAAAAAATATTTTAATATATTTATTTGTCAATTATACTAAATATATATTTGCACTTTTAGCATATCAATAAATTTTATTCTCATGTTTTACTCTCAACGTTAATTACTCATTTCCCAATATCCAAATGTAAGACTATACATCAATATATATAGGTATTATGGTAAAATTTTCATATTAATTATTATTTTATGGGGGGGGGGGGGGGGGGCAGAGTTTATGGTGGATAAGTAAAAGTGAATTGATGAAATATAAATTTTTAGTTTAAGATTGCAAAATATAAGTTAGCTATATTTCTTTTTACTGATATTTGGTGGAATAATATTGATATTTGAGGTTTATATAGATAACTAAGATAAGATGGAATTTTGCATATGGTAAACACACTCAACTTTTAATCTTAAGATTATGAGTTTGAGTCGTCTAGAAAGTAAAATGATAAAAGCTTTTGAGAACGGGTAAAACAAAAATAGCTAGCCAAATCAAACTTGATTGAGCTTAAATTATATTGATTGAAGCTATCATTATTATAATTTAGTGATAAATTATCTCAACAAATGAAAGTTCGAAGTTCTAGATGTAAATAACTAATTTAGTGAGTTATTTATCTAATTGTGAAAGATGTATAAAAATTAAATGACAAATATTATGAATATAGAATAAGACAGGTTAATTAGAACTAGGAGTCGCAAATCGCAATGATTCGTTTGACCATTTGTTTTGAATTTAACAGTTTTAGTCGTAAGATGATAACTAATCATTAATAAAACAATTTTAGTTGTAAAATAAAGTTATTAAAAAAATATCTCTAAATTAAGTGATGCATGAGCTGGACAGCTTACTAACCTCTAGTTATTAGTCAAAAAATGTCAAAAGAATGGCTAACAATGGCATTTTTCTATCCTAAAAAAAAGTATATGTAGTAGCTTGTTTTATGATGAAGCATTGCATGTGACCCAAAAAGTGGCCGTACAACCAATTAAATTTAAGGATAATCATGGATTTTTGAGACGAGAATTTTCAGGAAACAGTCTCTCTATCTCTGTGAGATAATAGTAAAGTCTGTGCACATTTTATCCTCTTCAGATCCATTTATAAAATTTCATTGTATGATTTTAAACTATACATATAGTGTATATTTTGCTCATTAGTTTATCGAACATATATACTCATAATTTTTTTGTTAATATTAATTATTTCATTGGACCAAAAAAAAAGTCTAAAAAGACCTAGCAGGACATTTGTCCAATAATTATACAAATGGTTGGTGCAACTTAACCTCCGTGTGAACTAATATGATTGCATTTGTCCTTGATATGTTTTTTTTTTTTTTTGGCGTATGTGAAATCATATTATTAAATCATACTTATTCCGGATTAGTATGTTTTACTTTAATGTGATAAAATGAATAATTTAATTAATAATCAATCAATTAAAGTTGATATGATTGTGTAGTTGGAAGGAGGGGGGCACTTGTAAAATTCTTGGGATCTAATTGGCTCTGTATTGCTTAATCAATTTCAATCAATATTCTTCATACCTAAGGTTGGGATAAATGTGAATACTTCGAGTTGAAGGAATATATCCACCCAAAATTGTTCCTTCTTTCAACTAACTCGACCACATAAATCACTACGTTATGAACAAAATTTGTTTGACGTTTAATTAAATTAATAGATGTATGACATGTATTTAAATTTGTATGTAACTTTTGTTAATCTTTTAATGGAGAGAGCAACAAAATGTGAATTTATTCCATGAGGAAGTTACTCTGTTATTGGAAAATTAACAGACCAACAGCTGCCTAGATCTAGAGCAGAGTGTTAAAATTAGCTAGCTGGTAGCCGCAGCACAAGCACTGAATTATTCCATAAATTAGTGTTGTTAAGCTAATCCAATTAGTCTAGTGTTTTAAAAGGTAAAGCAATTCATTGCAATATGAAGGGTGTTTTAAAAGATTTGAGACAATCATAGAGACTTAAGTTTGTAAGATTAACTAATTAAAACATCTTTAAAAACGTGTTTTATTTTTACATAGTATGTACTAAGTACATGGAAAGGGAGCCTCGGAGTAATCAGTAAAATTATCATGTAACTAGGAGGTCACAGGTTCATAAACTCTTGTGGTCAGATCTTTTCCCAAACTCTGTGCATAGTGGAATCATTAGTGCACTAGGCTTGCTCTTTATATACTATGTACATGCATTGTTATGCTTGTATTGTCAAGATTACAATAAGTATATACTACGTAAAAGTATATTTTTATATTCGTATCATCAAAATTATAGTGAATAATAAGTATTTCTCTGTTTTTAATTACAATTCTCGAATTTGAATTCTTAATATAAAACCACTTTTACTAAAATATTTTATCTTAAATATAAAATTTTTCGGTGAATTAAAAAGAAACCTAAAGTACTTATAATTTGATACTCATAAAAAGGATTCCCAATTAGAAGGCATTTCTCCAAACTGATAAAGTTGAAAGACAACGTTTCCCAATAAGCAGCTAGCTACTGCACGAAACACAAGGCAAATCTTGTGTTTGATTTCCTCATCTGATTAGAACATTCTCAAAATATTAATTTCTCCCTTTCACTACTTCTTTCATTATTGGGAAAAAAACCAGACGCATGCAGATTCTTTTCTTCGTAAATTTTCAATTTATTCATCTAATTTTGATTTGATATAAAATTTTAAAAATATAAAAAATATTTTTTAATATTATAATTATAAATATATCACGTAAAAAGTTAAAGACGATATTGCACCACTAACAGTAGTAGTAGTATTATAATGAAGGCTCTGTTTTTTATACATTCCACAACAGTCCTCTCCTCTACTTTCACTTTAGAGTCAGTTGTGTTTTATTTGAATGAAGCCAAAATGTTGACCAGTCAACAAAATTGACTGATCCCCATTTCATGTTTCAATTCTTCATGATCAAAAGCACCCTGTCCCACATTTGTTCCATGTGCCCACCACTACAAGGGGAAATTGCTTTAATTCTAAATTAAAATAAAATTATATCGAGGCAATACGTATTATTGTTTTCTAAATTGGGATGATTACAAAAACTTTTAACATGTTTTTGACAGTTTAGCTTTATTGTCCTTGTTTCACTGTTGCACTTTAGGTTTCACATTCTATCTATAATTTGAGGCACAGTTTAAATTCATAAATTTTGATAGTTATTTTATCTTAATATGTACTAATAGTTAAAATTTACAGTTAAATATGTATAAATATTACTAGGATCCTATGAACTTATAAATTGTGTTCTAGCTCCGCTATGTAAATTGTGTTCTAGCTCCGCTATGAAAATAGTACTCGCAAAGATACATTTATAATTTTACAAAAAATAATAGTGAAAAATATTATTAATTTTTTTCTAAAATAATTTTTTAAATATTTATGTATATTCTCTCACAAATTAAACTAATATTATGGGATGACAGGAGTATCTTTTATGATAATGCTATTAAATGATATTTTTATTATGTGTGATAAAGAAATATAAAAAATAGCGGACGTGGAGTAGTATTTTGAAAGAAATGATGGAGGCAAAATATATATATATATATATATATATACAAATTTGGGAGGGAATATGAAAATATTTGAAAATAAAGAAGGAAATAAAAAACATTTTGTTCATAGGATCCGAAGATAATCAATGAGTGGTAGGATCAATGATTGATTGATAGTTTTTTTCCATGAAATGATTATTCATTGTAATTGCTATTACTGACAGATGATGATACCTTAGAATATTATTTCATGTTGCTGTTGGGGTTCTTTGGTGACAAATACTATTACTTTTAATATATTTTCTCCGTTTATTTTTTCTTCTTCATTTTAAATTTACACATATTATAAAAATAATAATTAATATAAATATTTTATCATAATATTTATATAAAAATTCCAATGAATGTAAATTATCTTCATGTCTCCCACAGTATTGCTGATTCCGATTTTCGAGGCCATCAGGAATTTACAATAATAACAATTGATTCTCAGAAAATTACTTCATCCATGTAAAGGAAAATGACTTACTTTTCTTTTTATCTATTTCACAAAGTATGTTTAATTTTCTTTTAGCAAAATTTTTATTTTAATTTTTTAAATGACATATTTAAAATCACAAAATTAAAAGATATTTTGATATATTTAATATAATTTTATTTTGGAATCACAAGATTAAAAGATCTTTATTCTCTTAAATTTCGTTCCAAGTCAAATTAAGTGTTTCTTTTAAAAATGGGGAGAGTAATATTTTATGTGCTTTAGTTCATTTATCCTAATTCTTTTGTTCCGTTTCAAAAGAATGTTCTTTTATTCTAACTTTTCATGTGACATGTTTGAAACCATACAATTTGATACAATATTCTACACATTTTTTGTTTAAGTTTACAAGATTCAAAGATTGATTTTTTTTTAAAAAAAAAAACTTCATATAAGTTAAAGTTAAACAGACAAATTGAAACAAAAAAAGTACAATTCTTTTTTTTTAAAAAAAATAAAAAATCTTCCTAGTATTTACATCTCTCTCATAATTAATTATCCAGTCTGATGAGAATTAATGTAAAAAAACAATCTTGAACAAAAAGAATTGTGGAGTTGTCACTTGTCAGTGTATATATGATTAAGAAGAAGTGCTTAAGGCAGAAGATGAAGAATAATATTTGTCAGAGTGTGCTGATTTTAGGTGGAGAAGTAAGTAGTTGTCCTTATTAGATTCGTCGTGTCTGTTTTAACATGAGTATATTTGTGTCAACACATTTCTTCAAGCACAAATTAGTTCAGACTGACTCACACCAGGATACGTGGCACTTATATAACGTAAACTTAAACTTTGAGGGAAGCATAAAAGAATGAAAATGATGGATTTGTTTTGCATGCACTAAACTGATTCCATGAAAAATAAATTTATAGTTTCTAATATAAATTTATTTTTAATTCGTACGTGATGGAAAAGTTTGTGCTTGTAGTAGTGATATTTGTAAAAACCGAGTACACGCTTATCATGATATATGAAAACATTATATAGAGATAATACTACCTTGAGCTCGAAATCTTTATAAGAGGTGATAAAATTATACTTAATTTGTCCAATTCGTT
Organism: Solanum virginianum; assembly: GCA_000787875.1. Taxonomy (NCBI): domain Eukaryota; kingdom Viridiplantae; phylum Streptophyta; class Magnoliopsida; order Solanales; family Solanaceae; genus Solanum; species Solanum virginianum. Next base: position 240,149 of record DF357232.1, read on the forward strand.
GAAGTTTGGGCAGATTAATAACTCGTTCATTTAGTAGTTCGACTCATCTTAATCCAACTCATTTAAAATTGGATTCATGTGCCACCTGAATTGACTCGAGAAAGATCTTGTCAATTTTTTTCAATTTTTTTTTGATATGTTCTATATAGTCAAAATACAGAAAAATATACTCTAATGTAATTAAGTACTAAAATATTGAAAAAAAACAAATGAAATAAGTAAAACATAGAAAAAATAGGTTGGGTTGAATCTTGACCCACTCTATAACCCGTTACTCAACCCATTTTGATCCAAGCAAATTCGAATTATATTGAATCTTGACCCGTTTATTGGCTAGATCTATTATGACATGCTCAAAATTGACTCAATCCGGCCAATTACCTCCCCTAGTCTTTAGTAATGCACCCATAGACATCCTAAAGCTTAAAAAGGACCATGGAGAAGGTAACTAAGGAACTAGCTTGTTCATAATTGTCTAATTAGCTAGTGCCATGATTTGGTTTCAATACCAACTTGTATAGGCAAATTCTAGATTCATATAATTGAGTTATTTGTATAATTCTTTTTATTTTTTTGTTTGCTTGAAAAAACTACACACAATTTGAGTAACTTAATTAGAAGTCACAAAATTTAACCAAAATCCTCGTTCGAGTAATGGATCGTCACATGCAAGATTGGAGATAATTACAAATACAATCCTAAAACTAGCGATAAATATAATAACAAATTTTAAATTAATAAAATTTAAATATTGACTGTATCATTCACGTGATGATCAAAACAAATTGCAATTAGGGTGACTAAGACAAGTCACTTGCAATGAGAGTACTTTAAATTTTTTGTTTTGGTGGCAAAGTGGTTCCAGTTAGGCATGCAATATAAAGGTGCAGTACTCTACCTGATCCAAGTGACAACTTTTCCTTCTTATCATCTCTTGTCTATTTCAATTATAGCCTTTAACTTGTAGCCACTCGACATATATATAGCCACGGTTTCTGTTGATGTTGGGTCCATATATATGCACCCAACTTCAAATTGCCAAACATCATCTAAATTATTTGGGACCAAAACATTATTCCATTTTTGTGTGGGGATAATGGAGCCTACCTTAAGTTAAATCATTTAAACATATTTGTACATGAATTTGAAAATTAAAGGAAAATTTTAATAGAACTAAATTGCTTTTAAAAACAACTGCACACCAATTAGTATTATTTTTTTTTCATTTTAATAAGTTAAAAGTATAACTGAAATGACATGAGCAGGTGCAGCACAAGGTGTGCTTACATAATGGGACAAAGAATGAGATCTACATCAATCATATGTGCATTTATTTATTTTTCTTTATAATTCTTTTTAGAATTCCTAAAACTCTTCTAGACTGTTTTTTTTATTTTTTACATATACGCCCCCATTGTTTTATAGAATAGAATTATATAATTGGGAAACTTGAAGCAATAAGGGACCCCTGTGAGCATGTACAGTTAGATATTCCACTCCATTGTGTCCCAAATAACAGACCTAAGCCTTACACGTATTTCCTTATCCTATTTCTCACTTTTACTTCATATGCCCAAACACCCCCACACCCCACCCCTCCTTATCTACATTTATATATATTGAGTTTGAGAAAGAAGCACTCACAAGTTGTTCTCTCTTGGCTTTTGCATTATTTCCTCTCCTTTTCTTTGCAACTTAAAATTTCCCTTGTCCTTTTTATTCAAGAGATTAATTAATTAGCCTCTTGTATTTCCCAAGCAACAAAAAAAATATATAACCATCTTGGTTTTAATTAAGCTCTTACAAGATTTATATTGTTTCTAGCTGTACTAAGTGATGGATTCCACTAGTGCACAGCATCATCATCATCATCAGGTAAATTAATGAAGTTGTATTAGAAGTAGTAATGATGGTTTAATTTCTTTCTTTGTTGTGTCAATTAATTTTCTTGGAGATCTTCTGATTTAATCTGTTTGTTGTGTCAAAAAGTCTTTTTTTTTTTTGTGTGTGTGTGTGTGTGTGTTTTCATTTTCTATTTCCTTTCTCTGAGTTTTTGTAACAAAAAGATTCTTGTAATGAAGCTAGAACTACCAATCTTGTATGAGAAAGCACCTAATTATTTGAAAAGAAATTTATGAAAAATTAAAAAGAAGATTTGATTAACGTTATAAATCTCACTTCCCAAATCTTCATTCCTCAACCTATATTTTCCTCTAACAATTTATCTAACTAGCTGTAGCATATCTATTTACCCCTCTAAAAAAATAAGAAGTTTAGTCTATGAATTAAAATACCACCCAAAGAAGACCTACTAGTTGTGTATACTCTTTAACTTTTGCTAATTTTTGTAAGTTTCTTTTCTTTCACGACTGTAGCTATATAGCCTAAGAACAAATTAATTGATGCTAGCTGACCTTTTACAAATTTAAAATCAGTCTCTTTAGAATATTATGTTGGCTTTCAAGTTAAAGATTTGATTTTTGAATGTAAACGTAAGCCATTATATTCATACATCTATTATAAATATGAAGAGGTTTTTCCTTTTTTTTGCTACTTATGACAATATATCTAAACTTTACCCAAGCCTTAGCTCAGATAGATCCTCAATTCAACAGAAGTGTATTCGAAGCCGGATGCCAAAAAAATACAACAACGAAATATTAAGATACGTACAAGAAATTAAAAATATATTTCTAATAGTTCTTAACAATCTTTATTTTTGTTGTGATATAGTGTTGTGATCTTTTTTTTAGACGAGTGTCTTTAAAAAACAACCTCTCTATCTCTATGAGATAGTGGAAAAGTTCTCTCCAAACCCAGATTTCACTTGTATATTGTTGTTGTTATTTAGTGTTGTGATCTTTATAGTTAATTGTGTTGTTTAGGAATTGTCTTCTCAAACCCTAGAAAGCATTTTGGTGAGCACAAAGCCACAACAACAAGATCAAAAGAAGCCAAAGCCACCTGAGCAAGCAATAAAATGTCCAAGATGTGACTCTTCCAACACCAAATTTTGCTACTACAACAACTACAGTCTCTCTCAACCTAGATACTTTTGCAAATCATGTAGAAGATATTGGACTAAAGGAGGAACATTAAGAAATGTTCCAGTAGGAGGAGGATGTAGGAAAAATAAAAGGTCTTCCTCATCATCAAGAAGTAGTAGTAGCCAAGATCAACATTCCATCATCAACACTCCTAGTAATCCATTTTCCTATGATTCTAGTGATTTGAGCCTAGCATTTGCTAGACTCCAAAAACAAGGAAATGGGCAATTGGGATTTGAAAACCATAACAATATTTCAATGATGTGCAATGACAATCCAAGTGGAATATTTCTTGATGCACTTAGGGGTGGTAATGGATTTCTTGAAAATAGTAATCCAATAAATGGATTAATTCATCACCAGAATTTGTACTATGGAGTTGGGAATATTATTAATGGGGACATGGGATTACATAATGTGGAAAATGGTGGATTAGGGGTGAATAACAGTGATCAAGAAATGGGATTAATGCATAATTATGATCAAGAAATTAGCAGTGGTGTAACAACAACATCAACAACAGTGACAACAGTTAAACAAGAGATGGCTAAAGATAAAGGTTATGACAACAAAGTTTTGTTGGGATTTCCATGGCAAATTAATGGAGAAGGAAATAATATTGCTGATTTTGATTCAACTAGAAGAATGTGGAATGGAGTTGGTGGCTCTTCTTGGCATGGACTTCTTAATAGCCCTCTCATGTAGATGTTAGTATACATAATACTGGCTTATTAATTTAGATTCACGTTGACCAGGATCCCGTGATTAATTGGATTTATGCTGAGTAGGATCCATTAAAAAAAAGTTCTTTATCAGGAATTTCTCTACTTTCAAGCTTGGAGTTTAGAAGAAGAATTTTGTTTAAAAGATCAGAGTTGAAGGTTAATTAACTTAATGGTGTTGTGTAAAGAGATTTGGTTCACTTAAATCATCTCTCTCTCTCTCTAATTTTTTTTCTTTTTTGGGATGTCCTTTTTAGTTCTCTTCCTTGTGATTGACAAACTAATTAATGAAAGTTGATTTATTTTTCTTCAATCTATTAGTACTGACAGGCATCCAGTGATATATGTAGAATTTTGTTGGTTTATTTAAGGAAAATGACTTTGATTGATTAAATCAGACATTGATATTTCCTAGTTGATTAATAATGTTTGAATTCTTTCATAATGCTGGGTACTACAATACTGTATCATTTTGTCTGCACATGATGTTAGATTATTAATTAATAAAAATAAAATTAAAATGTGTAGGCTTGTTTTCAAGATATGCTATCATATTGCTTCTTATTTTTAGGTGGACCTTAATCTTATTTAATTCTTCTTTTGTTTATAAGTGACACATTACTACCCAGTCTGTTTACTATTATTTTTAGTACACAAAAAGTGAAGTGATGAGATAATTAATTAATAATGAGATTTGGTGGATTATTCTCTTCTTTCTAAGCAATCGAAATTTAAGTGAAGCATGAGCACCAATCTCGGGGTAGATTTTCAGATTTTCGATCTCTCTTGACAGACAAAATCCACCCTGAGATTTCAGCGTGACAAAGATTAGCAATATTTTAATGCTGTACTAAATCCTAAACGACCAACAAATTTAATTTCGTGTCCCACGACATGTTTATTTTGAATAAAATAGATGTTCATTTTTACTTGCCTTTATTTTGAGATGTTCAATAATACTTGTCCACCTTATGAAATTAAGAGATAATTTTACGCCTAATTTTTAATTTATCTTTTTCATTAATTATACTGATTTTCCCATTACATTTTTCAAGACATAGTATTTATTATATTTAAAGGGTACTTTGGTAAAATTACTTCATCATTTACTATTTTTTAATCCTTGTGCCAAGTCAACAGGGGCCAAGTAAAGTTGGACGAAGGGAATACTTCTTCCGTCCAATTTATTTGTCATGATAAGGTTGGACACAATTCTTAAGAAGAAATTAATTAGAAGTGTTATTTGACTAATATACGCTTTATAAATAATTAAATTTTTATCTATGTATGTGTCATAATTCTAGAATAATTAATGATAAAGAAAAGTTAAAAAAAAATAATTAATTCTTTCTTGATTATTTAAATTGACAATTATTTTTGGACAACTATTTTTAATATACATGATAACTAAATTGAGACAGGGGAGTACTATTTCAATTGAACTAATTAATGCATATAATTTTTTACTGATATAATTAAATTATTTAATAATGATAGTAAATTCACATTATGTGGCGTTCTCAGTGCTATCGATCATTAGATGAGCTAAAATTTTTCTGGATCTGGGATTCATTATTGACCATATATACTGCACCTAATTGAATCTTGCAATCTCTTCCTTTGTAACAGTAATATCGACCTGCAATATTTGACAATTTCACTTTCCTCAAAATCGTACAAATAAATTTTAATTTTCATACATGTCGATTTCTGTGGAATTATCAAAATTTTCACGTGCTATATATATGTGTGTGTATTATGGGGAATGGAAAAGAGAGATTCATCAACTTAGGAAGGACAAGGACAGTCATAAATGGTTGCTTGGCAGAATGAATTAATTGAATTGTGCCCAATCGAAATTTTCACGTGCATATATATATATGCTTGGCAGAATGAATTAATTGAATTGTGCTCAATCAAAATTTCTTCTTTCGAAATTTTCACGTGCATATATATATATATATATATATTGGAGACGCAAAAAAGAGGGATTTGTCAACATAGGAAGGACAGTGATGTCATGGGTTGATTGAATAAATTAATTGAATTGTGCCCAATTTGATTGTGAGGCAGACAATTCAACAACTGATTTGTGATGGGGTAGGAAGACAAAATGTTCCAGCAAACCACCGCCCAGTTGACATCTGATTCAAGAATGTTGTAATCTTGAACAGTAATAAATTGATTGGGGACAGGTCCTTCCACATCAGACGTTGAATCTCTCTTCCATTTCTCATGCCAAGTATAGTAATTCAGGGATCGTTTAATAGAGTGTATAAATAATATTTGTATTAATTAGATATAGAATAATTTTTACGCATTGTTTCATTTGATATATTCAAAATAGCATGTATGTATTGCATACAAAATTTTATTTATAAGGATACTCTCCACGACTTATAGTGAAAAAGATGTTAAAAAAATTCGAGGGACAATTGGGTTTTTAATTATACTAATGCATACATTAAAACCATCACATTATAATACCTAGAAATCTATAATATTAGTTATACATAGCATGAAAAAGTATTCCAAATAAGATACTATTAATACACCAAGTTAATACATATATTATTTTTATTAATACACTTTATCAAACGACCTTTAAATATAAAATTATCTTAGTCTCATAAATTAGGTCTGAGCAAACTACTTATACACTTTATCGAATGACTTTTTAAGTGTAAAATTATTTTAGTCCCATAAATTAGTCCCTAGGAAAATGAGAAATATGAAGACCTTATTTCTACCCTTATTATGTATAGGTAGACCCTTGTATCCATTTACTTTTAGATTATATGTTTTGAAACCAAAAGTGTGAACCTTTTTTTTTAAAAAAAAAAAATCTTTGTAAGAAGTATTTATATTCTGTTTTAGAGTGGCAAAATCAATTTAATTAATCTGTCAATTTATTAGCTTAATTCAATCCACTTCAATTTATTAAAAATTGGATTGATATGCAAATTCAATTTGATTCAAGGAAAAATTTTGTTAAAATATTTTTAATTTCTTTTAGAAAAATTGATATGTTATATATAACCATAATAAAGAAAAATACAATTTTATTAAGTACTAAAATATTGTAAAAGAATAATACAATAAGTAACACCTAGTAAAAAATAAATTGAATTGAGTCTTGACCTGTTTATAGCTTACTACCTAACCCATTTTTTATCCAAACAAATTTAAGTTAGGTTAAATCTTGACCCATTATAATCTGTCGAAATTTAACCCAACTCGCTCAATTATTTTCTTTATCTCTCTTGATCCGCTCGACTTTCCTAGACTGTGTTACAAGTGGAAGGAACTTTAGCAGATCAACAAAATTCAGACTTGTAAAATAGGATTTTGGGGTTTCAGGGCCCAACATAATCTTTGGACTAAGCCCAACTCCATAATTGGCCCACCAAGCCACATGGGTTTCCAGCCTTATATTTGTTTTGCACTTATGTTTATCTCATATGTTATTATTGTATCTTACAAAACTTCCAACACAGTACGAACTTCATGCTAAATTGGTATAACTAACGAAATTTTCTAATAATTTGTGGCTTGTCCACTGTTAAATAGTAGAATTAACAATAAATTTTGTTGACTAGCTATAAATTTCGTCTCTAACTTTCTTTATTTTGTACAGGAACGTACTTTTTGCCAACTTAAAAGTTGAAAAGAAAATTTTTCATGTATGTACCTTTAGCGGTCATTTCTTAAGGACAGCCATATGAATTGCCAAAGACTACTTATAGATGATGAAATAGCTAAACTATAATTAGGGTTGGTGCTTTCATAGTTAATATTTAATTTACTTGGACGACGCTTTCTCCATATCGTTTTATTGCATATTTGAGTCTCATCAACGAAGGAAATTGTTTTATAGTTCAAAATTTTTAATTAAAAAAAGAAAGATAAACCACTACGTAAAACTAATCCTTTTATGATAATTTATATAGATATATATGGACTTAGCAAAATGGCAGGGCGAAGTTAGGTAGCGCTAAATTAATCCCAGAATCATAATCTCAAAATTATAATAATTTAGTCTGCAAATTGAACTGTCATTTCCAAGGACAAAATATATGAATTGATAAAGACAACACAGATGATAAAGCTAAATTACAATAAGGTTAGGTGCTGTCGTAGTTAATATTTAATATACATGCACAACACTTTCTCTATATCTTTTTATTGCATATTTGAGTCTCATTAACAACTCTTTAATTTGTTATATGTTTCCAAAATTTTAATTAAAAATGAAACCACCACACAAAACTAGTCCCTTATGATAATGGATAAATATGAACTTAGCAAAGTAACGGAACTATCAATCGAATCCTCCTCCTTCGAAATTATACTGCTCAAATAAGTAAAAAAAAAATATTTTTTTTTGGTTATAGACGAGATATTGAATTCCCTTCGCATGACGAGAAATTTCAAGTATATTGATATTTGGGACTCATGAATATGTTTATTTCAAGTTGCAAGTGAAACTTTTGTTCTCCACATGGTAAATTAATCACCTACTACTTTTATCTTGAAAAAATGTTTCCATAAGTTGTAGCACAACAGTGATCATTTAATTGGAGGCGATGTTGCTTTTAAAGCTACTACGTATACGTAACTACTAATTCTTGATACATGAGATGTTAATTATTATTTCTAACTAAAGATGTCAGTTTTAAGGTTCAAATATTAATTAATTCTAATGAAGACTTTGTACTAAATTCACCAATACGGTTCCTCCAGCGTCTAAACGACATCATAAATGACTTATTGACTTTGATCATAATCATGCAAGTCTTCGCTCAACTTAATTATAATCTTTTAACTTCACTCAGCCAAACACGTTCATATTTGAGGTCAAGCAAAAGATAACATCAAATATCTCTAAATATCATCTTATACATATATAGACAGGAGTGTGTGGACCTAATTACGTATGTGTAACAAATTTATCTCCCTCTCATGACCTTTCAACCCATAAAGAAGGTATAATTTATTACTTCATTTTTTATTTTTTACCCATATCCATTTTGAGCCGTGGTGGAGTCAGAATTTTCATTATGGAGTTCAAAATTCTAAGCAGTAGACACACGAACTAAGCAAAGGGGTTCGATATCAATTTTATATACATATTTGCCGAAGGAGGTTCGTCCGCCAATCTAAATTTTGACTAAGGGCGATTTCATATTCAAAGTTTGAACTTGAAACGTTTAATTAAGAATGAAAAATTATTATTATCATAAACATAATTTTATAACATTTTAAAAAAAATACTAAGCTTTTACCATATATCACTCTCCTTTCTGTGGGAATTATTAATATTAAGAAGAGTAACAATCTCAAGAAAAGGAGAGATTTGATTTTGTATCTTTTTTTTAACCAAAAAAAAAAACTATTTTAATGCATATCTTTCTTCTTTTTGTCCTAGCAAGAGGTCCTATTTTTAAAAAATATTTTCTTATATTAGATTTTTTTTTTTTTGGTAAAGGCTTATATTAGATTAGTAAGTAAGCAAAAACAAAATATCTTCCTAATAAAACAACAAACATAGCACCTTAATCATCTCAACTGTGCCAAGTCAAATGCAGGGACTAGGTAGAATGCTGACAAATAAAAAGGATGCTTCTGTCACTTCTCTTAGCACTTGCCCTTTTGCCCACCATAGCTTTAATAGGAAAGACCCTCCTCTTTTCTCTCTTCTTTCAACAATACTTAAACGAAGACTCTTCCTTTTTCTTCATTCAAATCTCTCATATTTAAAAAAATTCAAGAACCCAAAGGAAATTCATATACAAGAAACCCCAAAAAGTAAAAAACAGAGCTTTACGGTATGAGAACCAGCAACCATTTAATAGGTCTACTAAATTTCCTCACATTTCTTGCATCAATCCCAATCTTGGGTGGTGGCATATGGCTAAGTAGCAGAGCAAACAACACAGATTGCTTGAAATTCCTTCAATGGCCCTTAATAGTTATTGGGGTTGCTATTATGGTTGTTTCTTTAGCTGGATTTGCTGGTGCTTGTTATAGGAACACTTTCCTCATGTACCTTTACCTTTGGGCTATGTTCTTTATCATTGCTTCTTTGATTGGATTTGTCATATTTGCTTATGCTGTCACTGATAAAGGGTCGGGTCGACCCGTTATGAGCCGGGCCTACTTGGAGTATCATTTGGAAGATTACTCTGGATGGCTGGAAGAAAGAGTTGCTAGCCAGAGTTATTGGTCAAAAATCAGTTCTTGTATTAGGGATTCACATGTTTGTGGTAAGATGAGGAGGACTTATAATGGAGGAATTCCAGAGACTGTTGACATGTTTAATCTTAGAAGGCTTAGTCCCCTTGAGGTAAGTGTCAAAGATTTTCTTTTATATATATTTTGTAGTTACTTTTTACCCTGTTTATGGTATATGATTTAAATTCTAATATGAATAATGTTTTAAGAGGAATATATAACATGATTAACGTATAGGAATGTTTTTGAGAAGAGAGCCTTGTGAGTTAGTGGTAAGGTATCCATATTAATTTCACCTGGTATGTTGTTGTATTATTATCATACAGGAGCTGATAGAATGTCATGCTAAAAGCGTGATAGTCTATTCTCGATAGTCAAGTTTTGCGTAAGTTAGTTTGACACTGTGATTAGTAAACTGCATAAGGTTGCTGGTGTGTTTGGTATGTATGGAAATATTTTTCAGATTTTCTTTGTTAACCCTCTTTCCCCGTCTCCGGAGGTTTCAGAAGTCGTCTTTTTACCTTCACAAGTCTGCGAAAAATATATTTTTTTGAAGAAAAATAACTTTTCTTGTGGCACAGATCTTGAAAAAAAAAAGGTTTTAAGTTTATTGTCCCGTTTCTATCCTTCCATGCTCCCGATAATTTTGTTTCGAACACAAGAAAACAAATAAAAATTATTTATTTTTGTAGAAAATATTTTCCTTCAAACCAAAGACACTGTGCATGTTCATTTGTTTTTAGGGAATTGAGGTTAATGTCCCAACTATACAGAATTATGTTAAGATTTTCCATGTTTAGATAATAGATACGTGACTTGTGAGTTGCCAACAGATACACCTCTTGTCACTTTCCAACCTACCAAGAAGGAAACGAAACCAAAAAGAAAAAAAGATAATAAAGAGTAAAGCAACCAACTTCAACTGATTGAATTTGATATGATTTTTTCTACTAATGATCATGTGTTGTGTATAATGAAATAATTAGCTTCCTCCGTGACAAAACAAAAAGTAAGACAATTAGAATTAACACACTCTGGGGGTTTTCTTTCTCTCTTGGCTTTTCAATGTGGTTGGGGTTATCCACTTCTTTTTTAATCTTTTTTATATATAGTGATGAGACATTTTACCAACTTTTATATTGTTGTCTAATGAATGTTTCCACAATTTTGAAAGTAGATATTTTTTTGTTGCAATAATGTGGTGCTTTTGACCTGTGACAAAGTGCATGTTTTATGAGTCTGGAATCTGGATGTTAGCTGTTTTGGATTCATCTCGGTGGAATAGCCTATTTTCAAGTGGTCCAAGGTTAAAAAAAAGGACAAACTTTTCTAGTTTATATGTCAGTTTTAAGAATTGTACAACCAAATATTTTCCTGATGTAAATATCGTCAAGTTCTATAGGTCATCATCAAAAAAGAAATTCTATATGTCGTCAAGTTCAATTTGCATGTAAATATCGAGGGCAGATAAGTGACATTTCTGTTGAAAATTGCTTTAATCAATGAAATGATCTTAAAAAATATCCACCACTACTGAAAGAAAATAGTGTTTACAAGTTGACGTTGATGTGAATGACTTTGTATATTTGTTTGGAAAAAGATGGAAGCCTAACTTTTCCAGGAAACTCCAAAAGTTAGGGCCACAACTGTTGACATCACACATGTGCTCTTTGAATAGCAAGATGTGTGCTAGAATTTGTATGTCTAACACCTAATTAACTCTGTTTGAACTTTGCAAAATGTAACCAATCCTAAGAGTAGTTAGTAGGTTGATGAAGAAGTCTATTTTGATGAATCATTTGATCTTAAATAGAACAGGATGATCTAAAGGCACGCAGCTTAGGCATCCTAAACAGGCGGGTAGACCTGAACCTTGTTCCTATATGACCTGATCAATTCGATCAAAAAGACATTTGCCATCTATTTTCATTGCTCAACTCTATGAAAGTTAGTAAAAGTTATCTTATAAAGAACAATTAACTAAAACACAAGGTTTTGAACTTCTTATGCAGTCTGGTTGTTGCAAGCCCCCAACAGAATGTGGCTACACTTACCTGAATGAGACGGTGTGGAACACTGAAGGGGGGATAGTAGGAAGTGACCCTGATTGTGCTAGATGGAGCAGTTATCAACAGCAGCTCTGCTATAACTGCAACTCTTGCAAAGCTGGTGTTCTGGCAAGTCTGAAAAAGAGTTGGAGGAAAGTGTCTGTCATCAACATTGTCATATTGATTATTCTTGTGATTATGTATATGGTTGCAATAGCAGCCTTTAGGCACAACAAACGGATCGATAACGACGAGCCTTATGGGGAAACTAGGATGGAGAAAGCTCAACCTAGCAGGATACACTTCTAAGAGCTTCCACATGACAAGACAGTAAAGCGTGTAATGTATTTTGCCTATGTTTGTCATTGTTATCTTATTAGAACAAAATGCTTTCTTCATACTTCACTTGCCCCCTGTTTTCCCCTAAGAAAATTGACTATATATCTTGTATGAGGTATTCTGTATAATTTTGTTAATTAATTCCCCAAAACTTTTTTATGCCTGGGTTCTCTTTGAACTGAATTTTGAGACAGGTTAGTTCTTTCCAATGTAACTTACTCTGAGTGAAATAAGAACACGTTGTTTACCATTTTTGCTGGCGATAAAGTAAGCTCAAAATGATTACAAGAAATAACACACTTTATCCGTAGTGGCTTTACCAATTGCTAAACTAGGACAGGATGAAGCGGGAGTTGATGTTGAATCAGTCAATCTACTCGACACTTGGGTTAGATTTTAACATTTTTCTCACGGCCTTGCTCCGGACTCCATCTTGTGATTGTTCTCTCTTCAATAACAAAATTATCTAAGCATGATGGTGAAGTTGCACAACTTTTCTGTTGTTCAATGTTGAGAACTAATAATGTTTTTGCCACACTACCACAAAGACGAAGAGTGCAGTGGAAGTCAGACCAAACCTTCAAGCGACCATTTGCACTATCACCTTGTGCTGATAAAACGAGCACAGCATATTCAGAATGTACCAAAGCAGGATGATGACGATAGGCAACAAAGTCTACCCCATACTGAGAGCCCGATCTAACCACCCAGTTCTTACTTCGAAGGTGAGTAAAAGCTTTGCATAGGACAGGAAAATTTTTCCTCTTGGATGTCAAATGCTTCCATAACTCATCGTTGTTCAGTTCAGTATCATTGCGGTCAAAAACCGTAATGCATTTAAGAGAATATTGAAGATAAAAAGCTTCTTCCATGGAGAGCTGAAACCACTGCTCATTCTTTTCTGATGTTACCCTAGGCCTACCAAAACATGCACGATTTAGGAGATCAGTTAGTTCTGCATCTGCTTTAAGAAGCACATACGTACCAGAAAGCAGTCCTCTAGAGTTTGAGCTGATCAGAGAGGATTGGAGCTGCCTGATTATTTCTGAAATGGGATCTGCAAGAGCTTTGACTTCCGCCCCTTTTCCTTTCCACCTCGGCCCCATTATTCACTTCCACAGCAAAAAAAGAGATCTAAATTCCAAAAGAAATGCAATAAACCAGTTACATGGCAATACAACACATGATCATTACAAAATTCAACACCAAGTACAAATTCAGAAATAGTCACTGTGCTTATCCTTTATGTGTAAATTGTAAAAATGTTGGTTGATATTCAAATTTGATTTGTGCCATATAAACAGACAAATTAAAAAGAGGAATACATACATGGAAGAAGCTTTTTATCTTCAATATTCTCTTAGATTGTAGAAAATGTTTCAAATTTCAAAAATGATCTAAATTAAACTTTTATGTCCATTTTAGATGAGGAGACCTCGAAATTCAATAGAGAGATTTTTTATTGACCAATGACAATAATAATACAATCTTAAAATAATTAGCAAAAAATAAAAAGTGGTTAGATGGATGGCGGATAAAAGTTCCACAAACAACAATAAATTCTAGCAAGAAAAATTAAATAAATAAATAAATAAATTCAACAATGCATCAAATAACATATGAATAATCCTAAAATATCCAAAGAAATGAACAATAAATAGCGGATAAAAGTTCCACAAACAACAATAAATTCTAGCAAGAAAAATTAAATAAATAAATAAATTCAACAATGCATCAAATAACATATGAATAATCCTAAAATATCCAAAGAAATGAACAATAAATAGCGGATAAAAGTTCCACAAACAACAATAAATTCTAGCAAGAAAAATTAAATAAATAAATAAATTCAACAATGCATCAAATAACATATGAATAATCCTAAAATATCCAAAGAAATGAACAATAAATAGCGGATAAAAGTTCCACAAACAACAATAAATTCTAGCAAGAAAAATTAAATAAATAAATAAATTCAACAATGCATCAAATAACATATGAATAATCCTAAAATATCCAAAGAAATGAACAATAAATAGCGGATAAAAGTTCCACAAACAACAATAAATTCTAGCAAGAAAAATTAAATAAATAAATAAATTCAACAATGCATCAAATAACATATGAATAATCCTAAAATATCCAAAGAAATGAACAATAAATAGCGGATAAAAGTTCCACAAACAACAATAAATTCTAGCAAGAAAAATTAAATAAATAAATAAATTCAACAATGCATCAAATAACATATGAATAATCCTAAAATATCCAAAGAAATGAACAATAAATAGCGGATAAAAGTTCCACAAACAACAATAAATTCTAGCAAGAAAAATTAAATAAATAAATAAATTCAACAATGCATCAAATAACATATGAATAATCCTAAAATATCCAAAGAAATGAACAATAAATAGCGGATAAAAGTTCCACAAACAACAATAAATTCTAGCAAGAAAAATTAAATAAATAAATAAATTCAACAATGCATCAAATAACATATGAATAATCCTAAAATATCCAAAGAAATGAACAATAAATAGCGGATAAAAGTTCCACAAACAACAATAAATTCTAGCAAGAAAAATTAAATAAATAAATAAATTCAACAATGCATCAAATAACATATGAATAATCCTAAAATATCCAAAGAAATGAACAATAAATAGCGGATAAAAGTTCCACAAACAACAATAAATTCTAGCAAGAAAAATTAAATAAATAAATAAATTCAACAATGCATCAAATAACATATGAATAATCCTAAAATATCCAAAGTAATGAACAATAAATAAAATAAAGTAGTAAATATTCGATAAATATAAAAACAAACTAATAGAAAATAAACCAAGATTATAAAAACAGTAGCATAAAAATATAAAATGAATTGAAGAAAATCACAATAATTATAACCATGGCAAACCAAACACAATCAGTGAAAACAAATATAAAGAATAACAATATAAAATAGGGATAACAATTAGTATGAAAAATGAGAATAAAACAATCATGAATATTAGTTACCAGAACATTACCAGATCTAAAAAATCGTTAGCGGAGTTACTGATTTGAGGGAGAATCGGAGCTTTATGTTCGCTGGTTATTGAAGCTCATGGGTGACCTGATCTTTGTCGGAGTTGACTGTCATTTCGCGGGAGTCAATGAAGCTTGGAGTTCCTTATATTGTTGGCGTTTGAAGCTTTATTTGTTGACTGGAAAAAGAGATCGTTTGGGGGGTTGTTCGGACAAGGAGGGTGACGGGGTTCGCTGTTGTTGATTTTCCGCCGATATGAGGCTGTCGGCAGTTTGGCGTTGTTTGGTGCGGAGGCCGTTTGAGTGTTGCTGTTGTCGTTGGTTTCTCACTTAGTGGTGGGTCTGGTGTTGTTGTTTAGGTTTGGATGTGGTTTGTGGTGGGATTTTGGGGCTGGCTATCAGGTTGTTTGGTGGCTGATTTTGGGTGAGGTGGAGCCTATGCGTCATTAGGGGTTGTTCTCAGCCAGTGTCGTGGTGGCGTGGGCATGGAGATGGTGAATCGGTGAACCGGCAAAGGCAATGGACATATTAGACAATATGAAAATTATACTCTCAACCCTAAAAATTATTCACCACTAATTCTACTTGTGAAAGGTAAAAGGTTATACTATACACAACTTAAATTCACAATCAAGGCTCAATTAGATACTTATCAAGAATATGCACAAAAAATAAATTATTAGATTGTGTTAAAAATATTAAAAAATATAATCAACAATATATAAAAAGTTTTAAAATGAAACATTATTAATTTGTTGACTTCTATAATATTTCTTTTTCTGGTTTGGATGTGTAATTTTTTGTTGTTTGTGTATTGTATTTTTTTATATCAATTTTTTCAATTCAGTTTTTAAAATAATTTAATGTGTCTTTGGTATCATACTTTTTATGAAAAAAAAAAAAAACAAACAAACAGACTTGTGATCTTGTATATGAGTCACAAATAATAAAATAATCCAATAAATTAATAAGCCATAACATAGACATCACATATCTAAAGTAAAACTAGAAAGCCATGATATCAAAAAATAAATAGAATTTACGTCCATAATTTTATCATAAAAAATCAATAATATTTATATTTACCATAAAATTGATAATAGAATGTTATTGAAATTTTATTACAAATTTATGTAGGAAAAAATTGGGATCATGACTAAAGAATTGTTTATAAAAAAGTGTTGATCACTTAATTCTCAACTTGCCTCCGTAGCATAGTGGTAGTGCGTTCGCTTCGTAAGCGAAAGGTCGCGAGTTCGATCCTCGCCGGGGGCTTTTATATTTATCAAATATAATGAAAGGATTAGGTAAATCTAAATTTAGATCATTTCAATTTCAATATTATAACTAAATAAGGAATACATGTGATTTAAAATAATATTATAATAATTCAACTTTTAATTTTTGGAATTCTAATAATGTTTTTATCTATATTATATTAAAAACGTGAAAGCCTTTAGAAATATTATTTAAACCTTTTATCCTTCATTACAAGACTCACCTTTAAATGAAATCATCTTTTCACTATTTTTCTCAATTTATTATTTTATCTTTTATTTATTTAGTTTCAAGATTTACTTTTGAATTAGAATTAAAATTTAGTCTTGATTTAGAACTATTCTATATAAATAATTGTCTAGGGTATGAAGGGAAAAGAAAAAATATCATTATTATTTTAATATTTAAAACTTTGAAATTAACTAAAATTTTGATTAGTAAATATTTTGTTACTAAAGTATGTAATATAGCAAATTTAAAAAAAAAAAGAGTAACTAAAATTACGGAAAAATATTAAACTACTCCTTTTATATTTAGGAGTATTCTTTAAAAATTAAATTTTAATTAATTAATTAATTAACTCTTAATTATTACTTTATGAATTAATAAACTATTAACATAACTCTATATTAGTATAAGTAATTGAATTAATTTTCTCACATTTGCCCGTTCATAATAGATTAAACTATTTCATCAAATTAATAACATTTATTTATTTTGGTTTATATGAATACTGTATTTATTTTAATGACAAGTATTATTTATATATAATTTTTAGATTGATACGATAAATACATGCAAAGCATGTACACTAAACTAGTTTTATATATAAAAGAAAATATTATTTTAATATTATAACCAAATAAGCTATACATGTGATTTTAAATAATATTATAATAACTCGACTTTTAATTTTAATAACATTGATATAATCAATCTAAATATAAAATCAAGTTGAAATTCAAATTAGTAATTTGATAAATTGTTACTTCAAATAAAAAAAAAATGATAGTACGAACTTATGTAAACATTTGCATATGTTCTAATTGAACTTGTATGATAATGTCCATATTAGATTCTACACCAAACCAATCAACCACATATTTTAACCAATATCCCGTACAACTCCCGTTGAAGCTGAACTAAGGGGTCTCAAGATTGCATTGACTCACAACTTCACACCCTTGAGATCAACACTGATGCTAAGGACGTTGAGTGAATGTAACCTTAAATATGATAATCTTATTTGTGAGTGTTGACTCATGTATTTAGGGAGTAGAATCAAGTTGCAAACATGTTGGCGAAAGATAGAGATAAAAAAAGATGCTATGGAAACATCACTATTTTTGTAGTTCTTTCAATATTTGTGAAAAATTAAGTAGACGTAGATATTCTAGGAACTAGTTATGTGTGTAAAATAGGTACTAACATTTTGATTTTCCTGGTTGAAATGTGGCCCACTTAAATTATGACATGGCAAACTCCAGCGGCCAAAACAATCTATCTTTTTTTTTTTTTAATTATTAATGCATATCCAATTCAACCAAAAAAAAAAAAAAAAAAAAAAAAAAAAAAACTCCACTAGGTATTATAAAGACACAATTCAAGGTCGATCAAGATGGACTATTATCTTATAAACTAGTATTATGACATGACATGTAATAAGTTAGCTTATTTTGATAGTGTATATGAAATCACTGATAGTTTGATACTAACAATGATAATATAATAACAAACGTTTGACGATATATAAAAATATATTCCTTTATACAGAAAAAAATACTTTTATTTTTTCTTAATCAAATAGAGAGTTACTCATATATTATAAATTTCACAAATTTATTTTAAAATTAAAAAAAATTAAACTTATGCATATTTTTGTAAAGAAAAAATCTCATCATGCAATGCTCTTAATTTTTCACTAGATTATGTGTCAAAAAGACAAAAACGCATTTAAATTTTAAACTATTCTAATTCTTTTGAGTTTTAAATTTGAATTATTGAGAATATAAGGTTTATTTCTTATTTTTTATTTGAACTATCATTCAATAGTTAGTGAACACATGTGATAAAATAATTTTATCATGACAAATCTAAGTGAACTAGTATTAGATTAAAATTTAAGACTAAAAATTATCGCCATATAAATTAATTTATTCCAATTGTGATGTTCAACATCTTTTTCTCCATATTCTTAGTCATGATCTCATCTCTGTCATGACAACAATATTCCAAAGTTGAAAGGGGAGAGTTTAGAGTTTTAAAGAAGTCGACTAAAAAAAATATTTAGAAAAAATAATATATCAACAAATAGAGTCATCATATATGTTAAGTGGACAGAGATTCTATGGACATACATGCCTAAAAGTATTTCTAGATAAACAATTGGTCTCGTCAACATCTGGTATGTTTCGTTAACCATTAGATAGTAGTTTAGATAGAAAATTTTTATGCTCTCAATAATTTTTGTATGAAATTCAATAGCATAATAATTTATGCCTATCTTTGATCCTAGGTATTTTTTCATTGCTAAATAGTACTTCCTCTGTCCATATTAACTTAATTTTTAGGTTTTTTTTTTCAAAATTCAAGATGAATATTTATAACTTTTTTCATATTTGCTCTTTCATTGAAGTTTTATATTTTATAGGAGATAAATTACATTACTTGCAAAATTATATTTTTATAATTTCATAAAGGATGATAGTGAGAAATTCGATTTAAATTTTTCTTAATATCTATACATTGTCTTATAAATTAAATTAAATATCGGAGAGGGAGAGTGGTACATAGTAACGCATATGATACTAACATATTCCATTTCTAATGGTTGAAGTTAAAAGCACTTTGTGTACTCTAGTGGGACTTCTAACGTTTATTTCTCCAACTAATGTACACACACAAAGTTATTTGTTTTTATCTAATCATTATAAATCAATAATTTTTGTATCAGTCATGATCAAAGAATTTGCTCTGATTGCTGGTTGTACACGATTTTCGTCGAAATTAAATATGGTAAGTTAAATTTATTATTCTAAATTTATTTTGTTAAATATCTATAAACATATTCGTTTTTGATTTGATAATGTGTAACATTTGACTTATCCTAATAAATATATCCTAAAATAAAGCATACTAATATTTTGATTTAATTTTTTTAGTGTGTTTTTTTTTGTGGTTCCAGTGTTTCTTTTCTATTTGTCACTATCACTATATTGACATTTCATTTTGTTAATGCATAGTAAGTACTTTGTTTTACTGATTGTACGTAAATATTTTGTTAGTGAAGAAATTATAATGTTAATTTATGTAAGTTATTTTATTTGACAATTGACTCAATATTTAAACATAATTTAACTAACTAAATTCAACATGAAGATAATTCTAATTTTCCTTGCTCCATCTAATTTGATAAAGAAGTTTGACGATCTTGAGAAATTAGGGCTATGCATCGATCAGTTCGATTAGATTTTATATATTATCAGTTCAATTTATTTTATTCATTCAAAAAACTATTTTTTATTTAATGATTATTTATTTTAAACTTTCTGCTTTGATATGTTTAAAAATCCAAAATTAAAGAGCATTTGCTATATTTTAATTCTACGTCTTTAATTTAAAATTTTGAATTTATAATATTTAATTTTTTTATCTTTTTATATTTAATTTCAAGTTGAATAAATTAAAATGAAAAGATTATTTATGTTGTCGTTTTCATTTTTCCCATTTTTGTTCTTCTCTTCTTCTTTAATTATTATTCCTTTTCGTTAGTCAGTCGAATCTTAATTAATTACCACTACAAATTCTAAAACCCTAGCCTCAACTGAACCCACCTTCTATCCTTCCTCCACTATTTGCTAAAAAGCTTCTTCGTTCCACTCTGCCAAAAAGCAGAAACAGCCTCTGCCGAATCTGTAAAACCCCAGAACGATTTTCTTCAATCTTCTTGAGAAAAGTTGTTCATCAAGATGGATTATTGTATGAATCGCTGTGAAAATGCTGCATATAGGCTCTTCTCCTCTTCTTCTTCCTATGTTCTTCCGTCTTCCAGAATATATTCATCAAGAACTCAGCTTTTTCCACTATTTCCCAACTCTGCGAAATCGGCTGTTCACAAAAGGTCCTCTTTTTTGCACCTTCAATCTCGGCCATGCGTTTTTGGTAACACCCATTTGCGGAAAAGGGTGAATTCGATTGTTAATGAGCAAATCAATGATGATTCTGTTAAGAAGGGAACGCAGAAATTAGGGAAAAGAACAGATATAAAGAAAATTTTGATACTGGGTGCTGGGCCAATAGTGATAGGACAAGCTTGTGAGTTTGATTATTCAGGAACTCAAGCTTGTAAGGCTCTTAGGGAAGAAGGGTATGAGGTGATACTGATAAATTCGAATCCTGCAACTATTATGACCGACCCAGAAACGGCGGACAGGACTTATATTGAGCCAATGACACCGGAACTTGTGGAACAAGTGTTAGCGAACGAGAGGCCTGATGCGTTGTTGCCAACGATGGGTGGACAAACTGCTCTTAATTTAGCTGTAGCATTGGCAGAGAGTGGCGTGCTTGACAAGTATGGAGTCGAGTTGATTGGGGCGAAGCTTGATGCAATTAAAAAGGCGGAGGATAGGGATTTGTTTAAGCAGGCAATGAAGAATATTGGGATAAAGACACCACCTTCCGGCATTGGCAATACATTGGAGGAGTGTTTTGAGATAGCTAATCAAATTGGGGAGTTCCCGTTGATTATTAGGCCAGCTTTCACGTTGGGTGGGACTGGCGGTGGAATTGCTTATAACAGAGAGGAATTCGAGGCTATATGTAAGTCTGGGTTAGCAGCTAGTTTGACGTCTCAGGTTTTGGTTGAGAAGTCTTTGTTAGGTTGGAAAGAATATGAGCTTGAGGTCATGAGAGACTTGGCTGACAATGTGGTTATCATCTGTTCAATTGAGAATATTGATCCTATGGGGGTGCATACAGGGGACTCGATTACTGTGGCCCCTGCTCAGACTTTGACTGATAAAGAGTACCAACGGCTTAGGGACTATTCGATTTCCATCATTAGGG
>DF357232.1:261998-288707 GCA_000787875.1 Solanum virginianum
GGAGTTGAATGTGGTGGTTCCAATGTGCAATTTGCTGTAAATCCAGTTGACGGTGAAGTCATGGTAATTGAAATGAATCCTAGAGTTTCAAGGTCTTCAGCTTTAGCCTCAAAAGCTACTGGCTTTCCAATAGCTAAAATGGCTGCTAAGCTATCAGTGGGATACTCTCTGGATCAGATTCCTAATGATATCACAAAAAAGACTCCAGCTAGTTTTGAGCCATCCATTGATTATGTAGTTACTAAGGCAAGTATCTTTATTTCTTCTTTTAAATTCCAATTTCCTTGTATAGTATGTTTCTCTTATGTGTTAATTTTCTGCTTAGAATTTATAAAACAATACTATCATATTCATTTGATCGTCTCAATTTACCTCTGTTCTGTTATTTAGGAGAATGTTTCTACTAAGTGAAGGATAGGGGCCCTGTATGAAGGTGTCTATTTGTGGCCTTTACACCTACTCATCTCTATAACATACTAGTTTTACTTAAAAGAATGCTATTATATCCGTTCGCTTGTCTCAGATTTTGTGTATTCGGTTGCTTAGGAGGAAGACTGGGTATCTAGTTTCTAGTAAGTTAAAAAATCAAATCCTGCATGAAGGTGTCCATTATGTCTTCAAACATGCTCATCTCTATAGCATGCTAGTTTAACTTGACAATATCGCTAATATCTCAACCTGGATTTTGAAGAGAGTGTAAGATAAAAGAAACAGGAATACATCATTTTTACAAACAGAAATGACCTGTGGCATCTCTATCATCAGCTTGATTCCGGTACCTCGTTCTTTGAATTATGGTGGTATTCTTATTGCTGTGGGCAATTCCTTTGCAAGAGTCTATGCAACATTGTTATGATCTTGATACAATATTTCAAAATCTGGTGGTGGGATAATGTTTTAAATGGCACTTATCATAATTTCATATTCCGGAGATGATGTAAATTGTTATTCTGTTTTTTTAATTGCCAATATTTATACATTTGCAGTCAGTTTCCTAAACAATGTAAAATTGTGCAGATACCAAGGTTTGCATTTGAGAAATTCCCCGGATCTGAGGCCATATTGACAACCCAGATGAAGTCTGTTGGTGAATCCATCGCATCCATGCCGTATATGCTGCAATGAAGAGGGGGATGAGGGTGGATGATATCCATGAGCTCAGTTATATAGACAAATGGTTCCTCACTCAGCTAAGGGAGCTTGTAGATGTGGAGCAATTCCTTATGGTTCGCAGTTTGTCTGACTTAACAAAGGAGGACTTCTATGAAGTGAAAAAGAGGGGATTTAGTGATAGGCAGATAGCTTTTGTGACGAAGTCCAGTGAGAAGGAGGTTCGATCGAGGCGTTTGTCTTTGGGTGTGAAACCAGCATATAAACGAGTTGATACATGTGCTGCAGAATTTGAGGCTGATACACCTTATATGTATTCATCTTATGACCTTGAGTGTGAATCAGCTCCTACACGTAGGAAGAAAGTGTTGATTTTAGGTGGAGGACCAAACCGAATTGGACAGGGCATTGAATTTGATTATTGCTGCTGTCATACATCCTTCGCCCTTCAGGTTTGTGTTTCTTGATAACTGATTTAGGGTCTTTTTTTGCATTGCTTTTTAGGTTATACTTCTTCGACTGCAAATGAATAACTTGAATATAATCTGAGGAGAGACATAAGTTGTGATAAGGTTGTTACCAAAAAATCTGAAATCCAAAAAGTTGATGTATTTGGGAAATTAATGGCATGTTCTACAAGTTCTTTGAATATAGAAGACTCCTATAGCATGGCTCCAATTAAATAAATGACGCTGGTAGAATGGATTCATACTTACCAGATTTTTAATTAGAATGTGTTTTAAGCACTAAAGTAAAAATTAAATGTAAAGTACAGCTAATATTAATTCTGAATATAATCATTAGTTAGTGATTTGGATCATTTAGGCTCAAACAAAAGACACGGATAAATAAAAGAAATGCTCACAGAAGTAAATGTTGCATTCTATGCAATGTTGACGTTGACAGAAGTGATTTTTCGCATATCATATGTTTCGATTTTGCAGTTTTTAGTTTCCATGACAACTTTTATTTTTAACTTACCCACTTTTTGTGTTTTTCTTTTGGTTTCATAGGGAATGTTAATAAGATCTTAGAAAAATTGTAATTTCGACTTAGAGGCCATTCACATAGATTTGGAGAGTTAGAAGTTACTATGATACTTCTTTACTAAATAATATTACAGCTATTTATTGGTATAACAACAAACATAAATGCTTGCAGCTAGGAATGCTCTTACTAAAATAATGTTTGTATCACATATGAGCAATTAAATATCTGCATCTTTATTCCTAGACTGAGTATTGTTGTTGTTGTTAGTAGCATTATTATTGTAACATCAACACTAAGAAATTACAGATGAAGTTACCTTTCCCGAGCAGAAATCAACATTTAGGATAAATCTATTAATTGCTCCAAAAAGAGAAGGTCAAAAATATTAAAGGAGTGCAAATTAATTTTTTTGAGAATGAAAAGAAGAGCAAATTAATGAAGGAAAAGAAATTAACAGAACTCGTGGAAAGTACATATCACGAAGAACTTTTCTCGACTCAGTATTAAAAAGCAACTAGAAATTGTCGATAAAATCAATTTCACTATGATTTTTAACTCTACTTAGCATGTAAGAGAATACTTGATTGTCTTCATTTGCTACTCTTTTATCAAGCAGATTGGTGTGCTAGACTAGACATCTTGCTTTAGTTTTACCATTCCATACTTCATGTTCTTCCTTGTCACTCAAATCATCTTCCATATTAGGATCTGTAAAGGTTTCTCCTTCTAATTCTTCTTGTTTCCTCATTGATGCGGATGGTTTTTTGTATGCAGGCTGCATAATTATATTCTTAAAGTTAAAAAAGGGCAACGAGGAAAAAAGTTTGAAAAAAATGTTAAGCTAAAGTTGGAGAATCCAAATGCGTTGACTTCGGTAGCACATGTTTATATTTTCTTTGGAACTCCAAGCTTCATCAACTTAATCCTACATGAATTTAAAGAGTAGATCCTAACCTAAATTAGAAGTCATGGAGGACATGTCCTAGATACATTCACGAGACCTTCGACCTTCGACCTTTTAAGTCCATCCAGAAATTTAACTAGCAATTACTTATATATTGTTTTACTTTCTTGTGTTAAAAGAAGTAGAATACTATTTGTATTCTTATTTTTATTTAAATTAAATTACTCAATTAAAGTGCAACTCTTGTAGGATTAATTGAGTTTGAAGTGTTGAAGGTTCCCACTTTTAGAATAGTGATAGATGGGTTTTCTGATTACACGATGCAGAAAATACCATATGATGAGTAATTTTCTTCTTGGCATATGAAGTATTTGAAGTATTATGTATTGATCCTTCACTTGATCAAAATAATGTACTTTTCTTTCTTTCTTGGTTCTCGTAATTGGCATTTTGTGGTTACTAGTTGCTCCCGTGTTGCTTTTCAACCTTTAACCTTTTTTGGGGTTTATGCAGGACGCAGATTATGAAACAATTATGATGAATTCCAATCCTGAGACAGTTTCTACCGATTATGACACAAGTGATCGTCTCTACTTTGAGCCTCTGACAGTTGAGGATGTTTGTAATATCATCGACTTGGAAGGACCTGATGGTATAATTGTGCAGTTTGGAGGTCAAACCCCATTGAAATTGGCTCTTCCGATTCAGAATTACTTGGATGAGCAACGGCCTAAGAGCAGAAGTGGAGCTGGTTTTGTTAGCATTTGGGGTACATCACCTGATAACATTGATGCAGCTGAAGATAGAGAGAAATTCAATGCCATCCTGAATGAACTACAGATCGCACAACCAAAAGGAGGTATTGCAAAGAGCGAAAAGGATGCCCTTGCCATTGCGGCAGAAGTAGGATACCCTGTTGTTGTCCGACCATCTTATGTCTTAGGTGGCCGGGCAATGGAGATAGTTTACAACAATGAAAAATTAGTGACATACCTTGAGAATGCCGTTAAGGTAGACCCAGAGCGCCCTGTCTTGATTGACAAGTATTTAACTGATGCTGTAGAGATTGATATTGATGCACTTGCTGATTCGCATGGTAATGTGGTCATTGGTGGAATAATGGAGCACATTGAACAGGCTGGGGTTCACTCAGGTGACTCAGCTTGCATGCTTCCTACAAAAACAGTTTCAGATTCATGCTTGGAAACTATTCGGTTGTGGTCTACAAAATTGGCAAAGAGGCTAAATGTGTGTGGCCTCATGAATTGTCAATATGCCATTACTACTTCTGGTGAGGTGTTCTTGCTAGAGGCTAACCCCCGTGCATCACGGACTGTTCCTTTTGTTTCCAAGGCAATTGGGCACCCGTTGGCTAAATACGCTGCTCTAGTCATGTCGGGAAAATCACTATATGACCTAAACTTCACCAAGGAGGTTATCCCCAGACATGTATCAGTTAAAGAAGCTGTTCTTCCATTTGAGAAATTCCAAGGCTGTGATGTGCTTCTTGGTCCTGAGATGCGCAGCACTGGTGAGGTAATGGGTATCCACTACGAGTCATCAATTGCATTTGCCAAAGCTCAAATTGCTGCTGGACAGAAAATGCCACTTTCAGGCACTCTGTTCCTCAGTTTAAATGAATTGACCAAACCCCATCTCACTACTATTGCTCGAGCCTTCTCTGGACTTGGATTTCGAATTATTGCAACTTCTGGAACTGCACGTGTACTGGAATTAGAAGGCATGCCAGTGGAGCGAGTGCTTAAAATGCATGAAGGGCGGCCACATGCTGGTGATCTGATTGCCAATGGTCAGATTCAGTTGATGGTGATCACAAGTTCAGGAGATGCACTTGATCAGATTGATGGCCGGAAGCTGAGAAGGATGGCTCTGGCATATAAGATACCTGTAATAACAACAGTTGCAGGTGCTTTGGCCACTGCTGATGCAATTAAAAGCTTAAAATGCAACAAGATTAAGATGACGGCTCTTCAGGATTACTTTGATGTCCAGAAGGTAACAGCTGAGCTCAAAAACCTTCAGTCTGCTTCATCTATTTCTTCTAGTTGAGTTGCTACTAGGCGAATCAGTCTTCTTGGTTGCTTGTAAGTCTTTTTTTCCCTTTCGTTTCGATCCATGTTATAAGTTGCCTTGTTGCTTTCTGGATTCGGAGAATGAACTTCATTTTCTCCAATATTTTTTATTACTGAACTAGATTAACAAATGTACTGGAACATCAAAATCTACTTGTAGATTAAAATAGGTGATGATGGTGATAATTCTTAATGCAACATAATCGGCTGTACTGTTTCTTAAATCTACTGTTTCATGCTATTGGAAACAGCCTGTCTACCGCACAGGGTTCAGGGAAGGATCTGCGTACATCTTATTCTTCCTGGATCCACTTGTGGAACTACACTGAGTATTTGTGACGAACTTGTCCACATTTAACAAATTTCTTGCACCAAGGCCACTTTCTCTCTTGAGACTAAACGACTGAGGGATTCTTTTTCTATCTTTTTCATCTCTCTTCATTTTCTTTATTGGTATAAATGATAGTGACAGCGTCTAGTGTGAAGGGTAGAGACAAAAAAGTAGTTATTGACCGCATATTTTTCAACTTATTAGGCTCGAAGAAAATATTAAATTGCCTTTCCAATTCTCAGGAAGAAAATAAAGCAACTTTAGCAATGCTTTCTAATTAGCATGATATGAAATTAGATTTACAGCATGATGGTTGCAACTCAATCACGCACCAACTGAGAAACTCAAGTATAAGTGTACCATTGTACTATCAAGCTTATCAACATGATTAGATATACCTTATTTATATACAACATATACACTTTGGCTAGATATGTTTGTATGTATAGTAGTACTTGTATATTCATATTTTGTAACTACTGAATAACCCAAAGACATTAGAGCTATAATTTTTTCTTTGCAGTTTGTAGATTAAGGAAATTTCCTCCAGAATATGGAAAGTAAACATCAGGGTAGCGGCCGCGAGTTCACTTATAATAATAAATAAATAAATAAATAATTTCTTAGGTGACATATTTCTCTCAGTATGGCCCCATAGAGACTTAGAACTTGTACGATTGTAATCCATCTACTCATTAGACCGTGTCCACTGATTCCGCTTGCTTTTAGTCTTCCATTGAAAAGTAGATTAACTGATATAGAATTGGTTTAGTGTGTGATATGTCGATAATTTCTTAAACTTGTTACTATATTTTATTTTGATACTTGAATTATAGTATCAAATATTTGAACACGTGATAAAATATTTATATTAGTTAATTTTGGAAAAACTTTTACATTTGCTCTCACATGCCTATTAAGTGGATGATTTAATCACTTTAAATATGTCACCTCCTTTAATTAGATACAGCAGCTTTAAGAAGCCATAAAACCTCAGCCTGTTTTAATCTAGACTGATGTGCATGTAATAGGCGCTTGACAATATGCGCAAAAGCTTTTCTAAAATTTGAGCTGAAAATATCAAACAGAAACATTTAATGATATTTTAAGTGCTGAATTAAAATAAATTATAATTAAGTGTAAATAAAATATACCAATAAATTTAAAAGGCTACCGATGTATTTCGCTATATAATATCCAAGTTATAATGAAGAAAATTTAGCATGACTTTAAGCTGACTCTTTGCTCTGGTTTAAGTTTATATATGTTATATTACAACGACCCCAACGGGAAACAGGCTTCACTTTCCTGTTCTTCCCTCTATTTTCCCTCTGCTTTTTAAAAGTCAAGCAGCATGGAAAAAAAGTTAGGGTGGATTTGATATGGAGGATATATATAATATTTTGATTGGTATTTTTTTTTAGAAGATTAGTTTTTGAAAGGTTACGAAAATGACTTTTCTCGTGAGAGCAGAGAAATCATATTCCAAAAGTAGTACTTTAGGCTAATTGTCTTATTTCCACCTCTACTTCATCCAATGTCATTTTTACTTGTAACTATTGAGATCAAATTAAATAAATTTTGACCAATATTTTAAGATATATTTTTTCATTACATTAATATGAGAATTATTGCAACTTATAACATTTTTTGTATAGTTTTCAACCATCTAAATTTTAGATTTTAAATATTAAATTTAACTATTTCAATTTAGTTTTGAAATTTAGTCAAATTAACTTCAAAAAGCACAATTGTGACAAGTAAAGGTGAATAGAGAAAGTATAAATGATCTCAGAATAATATTTTTTACTTATCACATACCAAACTAAGTAAAAAAGTTACTCATTCTCAGGATAATATTTTCTAGAAAAATATTTTTTGTGGAAGACATTTTCCTTCCGACCAAATTTACTCTAAATAAAAATTTTATCTTAGCTTCTTGTTAATGCTGTAAGAGACTTGAATTGTCATTAAATTTTGATCTAGTGATGAAATATTATTGCAAAATATAATAACACATGTAAATTTAAGTATATCTATAGTCAATATGTACAGTACAACCACAGGAGGAATGTAATAATTTGTACAAGTAGACAAAGAGGATGAGCACAGTGAGTATATACAAGTCCTTTCAACTTCAACAAATTTAATGAGATTGGTCTCTGACTATATATAGTATTAATTAGGTGCACAACTAATTAGGTTGGGTTTATTAAATGATAATGATAACAATACAGTCAATGTTTTTTGGTCTTACCCTTTGTTGTGCACTAAATGCTTCTTCCTTTTCATTATAAAAACAAATGAAATTCGTATGATCAATGCTACATCTACACATAATAAAAAAATTCCAAGTCATTTAGTATTATGTTTCTTCTATGAGGAGCTAGCTAGTAAGCAGAATTAATTGAGTCTGCAACCTACGCGTTCAAACTTTCATTTGACTCTAAAAAAAAATATTAACGTACGCAAGTATGATTTCATGAGTGGAGTTCGAAGAAGATAGATCTTACCTTTAACTTAGAGTGATAGAGATTATTCCAATAGACTTTCAGTTCAAAATAATTATAACCAAAGTAGAATTAAAACAAAAAATATAGCAAAAATAAACATGGTTGGAAATAGGGCTAGGGCTGCTCATGGTTATGGTTAAAAAATTAAATCGAACCGCAACCAAAACCAAATTGATTAAAAAAATCGATACTTGGTTAAGTTTGATTTTTAAATTTTGAAAATCGATACTATTTGGTTTGACTTTGATTTAACTAAAAAAATCACAAAAACAACCAAATAGAACAAAAAAATTATATACAAATTTTATAATTATTTATATATTATTCATAAATAATATATAAATACTTTGTTAGATTTTAGTTAACTTAAATCTTTAACTTTACTATTTATATTTGGAAATTCTCTTGTTAGTATTTTGGTATATAATTTTCTTGTACGCCCTCCCTCGGACAGTTATTTGATTATTGAGCTTGACGTTTTTTCTCTATAAAGATTTAATCTTTGGTATATAACGACTTCAGTATTGCTTGAATAGATCACTTATTCGTGTTAATAACTTTAGTACTGTTTTTTTTAATTTAATTTTAAAATTTTAAAAATTAATTAAATTGATCTGATTGTAATTTTAATCAATAATCGAACCATCAATACCTTTAATTGGAAAAATAAACGAAGCAAGAAGTAATAAAGTAGATGATAATGCCATTCCATCGAGTGTGACATTCTTTTGGTTGGTCAATTTATGAGTATGGATACAATTGAGTAAAAAATGGGGAAACAGCATTAAAGTACATCTCTTGCAAGTAGTTCAGCAATATAAACTCACTTAAATCATCAATGCTTCAAGCTGCGCGCTTGAATTCACTTTTCTATACATTATATACGTGTTGGAGATATATTACATTATAATATCCACATCATAAATATATAATAAATGTATAAAAAAATGATTTTATGAAGATGTGGATCAAGATATTCCACTCATTTTGTGTTGTTTAAAATTAATTAAAAAGGATTGTGGTTTTGACGAGGAGATCCTGAATTAGAATTTATGAGTTTCAAAATTTATTGCGTACATATTTAATATACCTTTTAAAATGAATATACATGTGTAAATTAAAATTATTAAGTGCTGTAAAATTCTTTGCTTAAGCCGCCCATCTAAGACAGAGTACTTGAAAAGGAGATGTTAAGTAAAAAAGATGGCATTTTGACCATCAATTCAATGTTATTATTGTTATATACATGTTGACCATCTCTGTCATTTGAATATATTAGGTTAACATCTATGTTATGCACCTTTATTCATTTATTAGGGTGTTTTTTTCGTTACATTATCGCGATATATGAATTATTGAGTAATGAAATAAACAAGTTTACTTGAACATCATCATCATAAAAGAATTTTAAACTAGATTTAGCCAACAATATATGAAAATGGCATTTTTTTTTTCTAATACATGTGCCAAACGAGCTGACCTTTTTACTACTACACCAACCAAATTTTTTTTGGCTTATGATCCTTTTTTCTGTCATTTTCCATTTCTAGACACGTAATGTAGTGGTGGTCAGTGCATTAGGAAATATGAACTAATTTCCTTAATGATATCAACCTATAAAGACAACATGATATCAATATGACCCAATTATCTTCCTATGTCATAAATAAGAGTAACTTCACTTTTTATTTTAATTATCTTAAAAACATTTAATCTTCAATGTTAAAATTTCTAGTGTAATTATTTTCTCTCCTAACAAACTTGTATACATTTAACAAAAAATATTAGTTAGATTGATAATATTAGTTTTTGTTTGTGGATCATATCCTAGCTAGGTCTTAGCAAAAACGAAATGGTCCCTTTGTACTCAATCCTTCGTAATATCGAAAAAAAATATTTTTTGTCTTTAGTAAACTTATCAAAGGCTATGATCATAGTGATTCTCCTATTCAACTACTTCAATCATTTTCAAGCACTTCACATCTTTATTAGGTTGTTTAAAGATTTGATTTTTCTTGCACTGCCCTTTTTAATAAGTTCTGAAGATAAAAATCTTTTATTGATTAGTCCATAAATTGATAAATGTATAAAAATTGTCGTACAATCTTGAAAATCAAAATTTTAATTTGACGAGGAAATACACTTTCCTTAGTGGCGCTTTTCGTGTTCAAAATCTAAGATACAGGTGGCTTAATGTAATTGCAAAATGATATTTAAGTAATATTATAAAGAGTGAATTTTGATCGATAAGATTAACTTTAATTTAGTGCAATTTAATAGTCATATTATTGGAATTTTGGAAGCCAAAAAAGCCAAATTTTTCTAAGTTATGTAGAGCATTTTCTAAGTTAGACTTGCATAGTTTTGACTTCTCATGCAACTTTTTAAGTCCAGGAAAATTGGATAATTTTTTGTCCTCCCGCAAATATAAAACTTTTTATATCGTCAATATATAAAATTTAGATAGAAGTATTAAAAATATCTTTGAATTAGTTTCGTCCCTAAATTATTGATAGACTTAAAAACATCCCTCAACTTGGCGAACTAAGCTTATATATCCTTGAACTTGGCACGAATTATTAATTTCGTCCCTAAACTATTGATAGGCTTAAAAACACACCTCAACTTGGCAAAATAAGCTTAAATACACTCTCAAACTTGACACGAATTATTAGTTTCGTTCCTAAACTATTGATAGGCTTATAAATACCTCCCCCCTCTCCCAACTTCATGTTTCTGTAACTTATTAAATTTTAATTTGAAATTTTGTGGAGTTTCATTTGCTGCCATATTTTTACAATCCCAAAATCTTCTTATGAGATTGTTATATTTTGACCATGATATTTTTAATGTTGCCAGAAATTCACATTGACAAAAAATAATCATAAACAAAATAGGAAAAGAAAGAGAATCAAACAATTAAAAATGAGAATGAAAAAAAAATCAGATTCGCTTTGAGGTCGCCATTAATGAAGGAAATGTTAAATGAGAAGAAGAAGGATATTCTAGTAGTTTGGTAATTAAAAGTTGCACGATTTTTTTAAAAAAATAAGATTGATGTGTTTTTTCTAAACTTTTCACGCACTTTAAATAAATTGTACTCACTTTTTATGCCATGTGGCATGCGGTAGGGGTGTATCTAAGCCTAGTTCAGCAAGTTGAGAGGTGTTTTTAAACCTATCAATAGTTTAAGGATAAAACTAAAATTTGTGCCAAGTTCGAAGGTATATTTAAGTTTGGTTTGCCAAGTTGAGGGATATTTTTAAGCCTATCAATAGTTTAGGAACGAAACTAATAATTCATGACAAGTTTGAGGGTGTTTTTAATACTTTTCTCTAAAATTTAAATTTAAATTTTATTTTTTTAAAAAAAAATTGTTGATGTCACATTATTAATCATGATGTCAGCCCCACCCCTTTCTTGGCTTATAAATATTTACTTCACTTGCTCTGTTTTAAAGCACCCCCAATACTCTCCTCTTTCTCCGTTCCTTGCACGTACACCTTTTACAAATTAAAAAAATATGGAGTCCAGCAACACGACAATCACCACCACAACGCCGTCGTCTTCTGGCTCCATATCTCCACCGCGTCACTCTCCATCTCCGCCACGAGTGGTGGCCACACCTTGTGCTGCCTGTAAGATATTACGGCGGAGATGCGCAGAGAAATGTGTGTTAGCACCTTATTTTCCTCCGAATGATCCCATCAAATTCACCACTGCTCATCGTGTTTTTGGCGCTAGCAATATTATCAAGTTCTTGCAGGTACATTTTTACATTTGTTTATTACTTGCTCCTGTTTTTAAAAAATTCACATAGCATGCAGAGTCGAAGCATGAATTTTATGAATTTTGAATTTACAGTGACAATTTTTAGTAATAATAACTACTAAATATGATATTTGTATATATTTAATAAGTTAAATTTATCGAGTTCGGATTTTACTCGCATGTAGACTATTCACTCCATCCTTGATAACGAGTAGAAATAATTTATTCAGATTTCAATAAATTAATTTTTTATATAATTCATAAAATTCTAACCCTTGCTCCGACCAAGCACAGTAGAAGTGAACTCTTTGCCCTCGCCTAGCTCAGCCCATTTATTTAATATGAACAGCAAAAAATTGGTCAAAAGGCAAATATAGGGAGACATGTTTTAACATGTACGATTTAATTTATTTAATGCCGGACTAATTAGGTGGTACTAGTATTTAATGTAGTCCAAAGAAAATTAGAGTCGTATGGCTGTATAATTAGTTATCCAAACTAACATCATAATTGTTGATAGTGAAATCCAAATATTGCTTTTCGAATTGTAGAGGAGGGAATTCATATTTACATGGATATATTATAATGAGTACCAACAACCATATCTACTTTATAAGTTATTGGTCAAGAAACTTTTTCCTGATTACATCCCAATTACTGTTCTTTTCTTTTATTTCCTTGTGCATTGACTTCTCTTAGTTTTCCAGAAAGGGAAAAAAAACAACATCATGGCTTATAGCTACCAGCAGCTACTCATGGCTTATTGTGTCAAATAATGAAGAATCATACTCTTCTCTCTCATGGTTCTATTTGTCCTATAGACAAGAAATGACTTTCGACAAATAATGTTACTGCAGAGTAATGATAAAGTTATTTTTCGTGAGATTACCCTATTATTATTACTAATTCAACGCTTTATTGGAAAATCCAAAAATCATTTTTTCTCAATTTCAAAGCTTGGAACAATCGACTATTGATGTTTGCATCAGAGTAGACTATCTTTTTAGTGTGTGGCGGGTCCTTATCCAGGCCAGACTCGAGATGATTTATTCTCAATTTTGGATTAGGAATTGCCGGAATATCAAAGAGCAGATGCTGTAAGTAGCATGGTGTACGAGGCTAACGCTAGGATGAGGGATCCAGTCTATGGTTCTGCTGGGGCAATTTGTCAACTTCAAAAGCAAGTAAATGAGCTACAAGCACAATTAGCCAAAACACAAGCTGAGCTTATCAATATGCAATGCCAACAAGCTAATCTCATGGCCTTTGTTTACATGGAAATGGGACAAACATCACCCCAACAACCTTTGGACAAGTTCACCAATAATACTATTCATGGCACTATCCAAAATAACATGACTTTCCTAGATGAGAGCAACAATTTTGGGACATTATTGGAAACTCTTTGGACATGATTAAGAAGGAATATATTCGTTCATCCAGTCACATCTAGAACAAGTTTTAACTTCTTATTATTGAATTCGATATTAATACTCCTTTGAAATATCCTATAGGTTCCATTCAAAACTTTAGTACTATTATTTTATATATTATGTTTCGTATCAAAAATACTGAATCTAGTAAACCGTTATATATAGTCATGGGAGCTGATTTAAGTCCCTAGAAGGTTATAGTAGCGGAGGATAACAGAATTGTAATATAATATGAAGGAGATCTTATTAGATATTTCTTTTTAGTAATAATTGCCAGTTTAATCTATTTTAAAAATATAGATGTTCTTATATTTCTTCTTTCTTGCAAGTCCCATTCCCACTTCCTATTATTGAATCTAATTAAGCCAAACTTTTTGGTAACCTAATAGCTTACATCAAACTGATTTTCCATGTGAATTCCCTTTCAAAATGAAACATTTGACCAATTAAATTATTTTGGCTTTGGTGAATTTTACTATTTAGTCTTTCAAATCCAGTGTCTATTCACATTTGAAATGTTCATCCACGTCTTATCACTTAACCGACGATGTCATGTCATGATACCAATTCAAAATAACCAATGTCTAAATTTTTAAAATGGAAAAGGATCAAAGTTGCTCCAAAAGTCAATGCCATTACTAGGCAAAAATTAGTGAAAATTTTTAGTGATAATATTTCAAATTTTGTGGCGACTATAGTCACCGCTAAAAGTTCAATTTCTTATAGTAAATTCTAATTGTCAATGCTTAGGTGGAAGAACTAGTCCCACGTAGTTTGCAACATCATTAAGATTTGAAGAGTTAACTCTAGAGGGTATATGTGATATCTTGGGATAGCGACAGAGGCATTTTTTATCTCAAAATATAACAGAAAATATAAGTAGTTTATTTCCCAGTTTAAGAGTAATTTTCATCCTTTTTTATTTTTTAAAATAAAAAGATCTCATAATATCTTTTTGCGTACTAAAATAATATTTAATTTTGAGTTATTAAAAATGATATATGATATGTTGGTATTAAAAAATTGTCTTTAAAAAAACTAGACTGAAAAAAACAACGTAATTTTGTTCTACTGCTGAGTGCTAACCTTTGAAAGGAAAAAAATATTCCAATAATTATACATGTGTCTTCAATATGGGCTAAAAAAACATTTCATCGATTCTTCTTATAACTGACGTATTGAAGGAGTATAAATTTTAAAATAGGAATAAACTAAAAAAACTGTGAAGATATAAGGCTCTAATATTGGATTAATTTACTTAATTAATCCATAAGTTACAGTTTTGGAATACTATTACTATACATAGTGAATAGTTTAAAGTTGTAAATAAATTACACAAGTATTGACGAAATTTGAAATAGATATAATTTAAAAAGTAGAAATTTTCTTATTTTTCTATTTATCACGAATAAAATATGAGAAATTTCTACATCATTCTTAACAGTATTTGCTACTAATTCAATTTTAAATGAAATTTACAAAATCCAGAAGATGTCAAATTCTAGAAAAAAGAAAAACTGCCAATTTTGTCGGATTCCTAGGCTAAACACGTATATTTGCTTACTTTGTCTTTTTGATATTTAATTGAATACTACGTTTTATCAAAAATAAAAAGTAAAAAATTAAAATTTGTCAATTAAAATAAGTTATAAATATTATATAGTTATTGGTTATTTTAACAAAAATAATATAAGAAATTTAAAATGAAATTTATATTTGAAATGATGTTATATTCTTTTTAGTTTTGAGATATTTTTTTTAAAAAAACAAAACACATAAACTTAGACAAAGGAAAATAATTTTATGTGACATCTTTGATCTGATACGGTGTTTAAAGAAAAAAAGAAAAACTTTTGAAACTTGTTAATTAAAATTATTTTTAAATATTTATGTGACTGAGAATTATTTTATTAAAAGTAAATAAAAAATTTTAAAAATAAATTATTTTCAATTAGAATAAAATAATATTTTTTTTAAAAAAAATGTCACGACATGAAGAACAATTTTTAAAGGAATGTGTACTATTTTAGAGGTAGATAGGATAAGAAGGGAAAAAGATTTAGCTGTCAAACTCAAATCGAGAATGCACGTTCCCTTGTCCTACTTTTTCTTGTTTCTTTTTGAGTTTAATCATGGCTTATGTTTCCCTTAAACGCGTATTAACATTATCTCTGTTTTTCTTTCTTAAAAGGAGTGGATCATAATACTGAAAATTAGTACAAAACTCATGTGCTTATACAGAAACTAATTGCCAAATTGCACACCAACTGACTAATTAATTAATTAATTTCATATTTAATGAAGTGCTTAATTATCTGTGACTGACTGCTATAAATACAAAGACATCCTTGAATTATAATAAGAATATTTATACTTAATATACTAATCCCTTTAATTTCGTAGATGTATCAGTAAATTTCATCTAGACACTTGAACTAAAAAATCTTTATGCATTTATTTTAAGTGTTTATCAAATAATTAAGTTAATTATAATAAATATATCATTTCTTTTAATTATATATTTATATCAATTATACTATTTTCTTTTTAATCACATGTGTGGCTGCAGGGGCCTATGACTTCAATGAAATTATTAAATCTTTTGACGATCTTCATCATGCAGCATGTTGGCAACTCTTGGTTTATATGGCGATATATATATCTTTCCAGCAATATTCTTTTTACTTATGTCATGGGTATGTCTCTTCTCAATACAAAAAATCTACATGCATAGTCTTGAGAAAATAATAAAAAATTATTCATTATACTTTAAAATAGTCTCTTAAATATTTATTGATTATGAATATTGTCCTCAAATATTTAACAAATTTTGTCGGTTAAATTTGACAGGAAATAACATCTAATAGACATTGTAAAATTAATTAACGGTAATCGGAAATAATTTTTTGGTAAATTTATTTGATCAAGACCAATGAAAAGTGTATTAAAACGACTGTTTCAGATCTACCTCCTAACATAAGAAAATATTTTTGTCATTTTTTGATACTTTCTCTATTCTATTTTTATGTGGCACTTTTTAATTTTATATGATATTTAAAAAAAATAAAAAACTTTTTGAAATTTGTGATTCCAAATAATTTTTAATTATTTCATATTTATATGACTAAAAATCATTACATTAAGAGTAAAAAAAATTTTAAATCAATTTATTTTTAGTTATAATAAAATAATATTTTTTTAAAACAAATTAAAAAGAAATAATACAATACATAATGAGACAAAAATGAGTACCTTTTTAGATTTTGCACCTTAGATCACAACATTGCCACTAAAACCGACATGAGTTAATTGTAAGTTGACTATCTGCCGTGCATACTCCAAGATAAATCTAAGTTGAATATCACAAATAATAAACATATGATCACATTTCGTGCCTATGTTCACCATGTGGGTTGCGATAAAATTGTTAAGATTTATCCATTCATAAAATCGTTAAGATTTATTCATTCTTATTTTAAATTTAAATTTTTTTAATTTTTTTTTAATAAAAGTGTTATTTTCAAAAAATGAATCATACAATATATAAACTTAATATTTAAATCACGCAATG
Organism: Solanum virginianum; assembly: GCA_000787875.1. Taxonomy (NCBI): domain Eukaryota; kingdom Viridiplantae; phylum Streptophyta; class Magnoliopsida; order Solanales; family Solanaceae; genus Solanum; species Solanum virginianum. The sequence goes on from DF357232.1 coordinate 278,715, forward strand.
TACAAATTTAATCGATTCTTGATGAAAGGTCTTCTTCCTTCCGTAGTCATCTTTTAGATTAATTTGTCTCTTCTATCAGTCGACATTTTTTTACTTTCTACTTTTAGGTTTTGACACTTGAAAAAAGTGTGTGATGGTCATTCATTGCATTGTTACATCATCAAAATGACACAATGACTTCTCACATAAACTATTTCTCTTTTTACGTGAAATATAAGTTATAATAATTTTGAAATAAGATATAAGACTATTTTATTCTATGTTTGGTTGGAGGTATAAGGCAATTCTTAGACTATTGATTTCACTTGTTTTATTGATGAGATAAGTTATCCCATATATATAGTGAAATATCCAGGCTAACTTATTTTGGAATTAATTACCTTCGAATAACATATTGCCAACCAAACGATAAGAATAAAAAAGGGACAATCGCTTCTGTTCCTTTTTATGTTTAATTAGTTTGTATACGCGCAAATATAAATTATGGAGATTTTACGTCACATGGATATTTAGGAGCTCTAATTACATTTTTATACACAGACAATTCCAAATAATTACCCAAGCAAATGTACTTGTGCCTAAGGCTGTAAGGCATAACTTTAACTGAACTTTTGCCTTGCAAATTGTTTCGTCTGGTGTTTTTTTTCCCTGTCAGGGACATTTTCAACTATCTTTTTTTGCCTAAAGTGTAAAGGATAAAAATTCAAGACCATCTATTTGAACGAGAACAAAATCAAAATCAAAATCACCCTAGTGTAGAAGTATTTTTTGTGTAAATGACCCTATATATTTCTAGTAGTCTATTGCTGGGTCAGATTATTATGGGCTTGTGTCAAATGATTCACTGGCCCCTTTGTTGGTCCTGTTCATTAGTTTCGCCAGGATGCGTTTCACCAAGTGGCCCAAAACAACTCTCTAACGTTTGTTTTAACAAAATTAAATTATTAAGAGATAATAAGATAGATCAAATTAGCATGTTCGTTATACTATAACGATCCAAAAGAGGAAGAAATAACGACATAAGAATGGTAAGGCATAGTGTTCGTAGCTTTCTCTCATATGAGCTTCAATGTTTATCCTACAAGTACTATTTCATTGATTTACTAAATTAGTCTATCGACTTCATATACATATAAGCACTTCGTGAGAGAAATGATTTACTATTGGTCATTTGCTCTTTCCACAACCAATGTGGGAGGAGTTTGCATCCCAACAAGGGGGGAGGGGGCCCAACATTGGGTGAGATAAATCTTACTCTAAATTAGGTCTTGCGTCTAACTCACACCCCAAAAAAAGCTAGCTCAAAGAGAGGAAGATTACCCAAGCCTTATAAGGGTTCCAACCACCAATGTGAGACTTTTGTCATTCTTCAACTGTGTTCAAATGACTTTAGCATTACTTACTACGTTTATCGGTGGAAAAAAACAAGTTGAGTTAATATTATGTAAATGGTAGGTCTCTACATCAGAATTGTATACGTTCTTTACCAGGAAATCATCTGGGCCAATCGTGCATTTATCTTGTTCTCATACCACAAGCACTTGGTCAATATTCATAGACCTAGAACACCACCAGAGACTAGCTCACTTGAAGAGGATTGCGAATTTCTAGGAAAAAGCTAGCCCCAAAGAGGAGGAATCAACATGGTCATTGAGGAAAACTCTGTTTACTTTATTAAACAGAGACGACATTGTCAAGGGAGTGAGTCACAGAGCTCCATCAGCGTGCAATCTCTAAAACAAGAATGCTTATTTCAAGAACGACTATGGATGGACCAAGAAGTTGGATGAATATGATTATTCTCCTCTAAAACAATCTGGCAATGGAGTTTATCTTGTCAATCTGTCTCCGTTAATGATCATTTGCACGCATCAACTCAAATCTCCATGCGGGCAAGCAAATCATCGTTAACCTGGTCCAGACACACATAGCAACATGTCTGATTCTTTTCTTGCTTACACATGTTATCTATCTTTTACTTTTAAGTATAGGGATCCATGATGGCACTTCATGTTAATCCAACAACAATAGCGTATGGAGTAGTGTTGAAAGGGACTGGTAGGATCCAAATTGATTGGGAGTTTGGCCATGAATGCAAAAGTACAAGATGGGGATGTTTTTTGGGTGCCAAGGTACTTCCCCTTCTGCTAAATTGCTTCAATTGAATGGCCCGTTTGAGTTCTTCGGCTTCATTACATCAGCAAGGAGGAACTGAACTCATTGATGTAGAGCTTGAGAGGGACAGAATTTGCAGTAGCATTTGGAATTGGTGAGAAAAGGCTTAAAAGGATTACTAATGCTCAACATAAACAAGTCATTTTGCCATCATCATCAGCTGCTCCTGGTCACTCAGTCTGGTTGAGTTATGACTTGAAAGCTCGAAGCCAGTTTTGGAATTTTTTTTCCTTCTCTTTTCTGTTTTCTTTCATGCGATCTGATTTTGCTTCCTCAGTAGTGTAGCTCTACACAAGACACATTGCCCTTTTGAGTTTTTTTTGACATGATTTTGTTTGTGGTTTGATCTCTGTACTATTAGTTATAGGAATATTTCAAATTTCAGTATTACCTATGGTGGTATTTCTTGGGTTACTAAAATTATTTGAAAACATATTGTAAAATTTATCCGTACTTCGTCTTATTATGTTCGTGTTGCAGATCTATCAGCTGATAGTCTCACAAAGTATTCGTCAAGCCATTCAGCCATGATATGTTCAAGTTTGGCTTAGGGGGTGTATTGGAACAACCATCTTCTGAAAAAGCCAGGGGGATTTACCATCTATTATATACAGATGAAGTAATTTTGACCTTATCTATAGCCATAATATGCTATGGTACATCTCTTATGATACTTTAGTCATAAGACACGGCTCCAATTACTAATCCAACTGGTCAGTGTCTTCACATTTTTGGTAATATCTTCCAGAGAATCACTTCTTAGTATGACCACAATATCCTCTGGATAGTTCTCTTTTACCTCTTCCAACAAAACTTGAAAGATTTGACTTTCAGTATTTCTAGCAAGCTTTTGATCAGAGTAACCTCTGGGACGGCCAAACAGTCTAGACATATTCAATAGGGTGATACCAGAGATGCATACAAACGGAAAAGTAAGGATCAATTGATAAGAGTACCTCTTAGTGAACCTATCATATATGACAGAACTGTCAGTTTGAAGCACCACCACACGATCAAAGCAACGCTCAGGAAAGAAGTCACAGGCATGATGATCAACGATGTTTCCACCTTCTTCCATTAAGTTTTCAAGAGCATCGCATACCTGGATAAGCAACATCAACAACAACATACCCAGTGGAATCCCACAAGTGGGGTCTGGGGAGGTAGAATGTACGCAGACCTTACCACTACCTCACAAGGTAGAGAGGATAAGCAACATCATGCAACGTAATCTTCAAAGGAAACTAATCTCCCCAGTCCCCGAAATAGGAAAATTTGGTATGCGAAAACTTCATATTGTAACTATAGAAGAAGAAAATTTTCTCCTCTGCGGCCCTGCCTTCTTTCCCATTACAATGGCATAAAACCACAGGAAGTGCAGGGTGGAGAAATAACACATTCACCATAACTCAAATTCCATCACTTGATCATCTGTAACTAAAACCACTTTGAAGAGTAACAAATCAATATATCAATCAACTACACCTCAATCCCGAATTGACTTAGTAGAGTATACCTATATGAATACAATGTCTATTTGACTAAATTCAGTTCCATTTTATTTCAATACTAAATCTGTTGTACTTTGAAGAACACAATTTAAACCATATTCAAATTAATACTGTTAATTTAATCCTTAAATCTCACCTATTAAATTATTACAATCAAGCTTTAACTATTTGTGTCCATCAAATCTAAAACTTCCTAACAATTGTCAGAGCATCTTCTCGGTTAGGAACCACAAAAGCTCAAAACTTGAACAAAAATAGAATTATTGGTAAATAATTTAAAATTAAGAAATCTACCGTATAAAGGCTTACGAGGTCTTCGTTGATGTAGTAGCAATCGAAGGTATCATCCCAGCCGTTTGTCAAGTTTTGCTCATTAGCAAATTCGCCGACGTTGATGTGGCGGAGCTCCGTCACCTCCGCCAGGGCAGCAGCAGTGGTAGTCTTCCCTGTGCCTGGAGTTCCGGTGATAAGAATATTAGGTCTCTTCCTGCAGCTGCTATTTTGCGCCATTGCCGTGAGTTGAATCAACAATAAAGCTTTTTTATTATAGAGAAACAAAGTTGAGTTAAGTCAACTCTATAACGTTTGTTTCAACAAAATTAAATTATTAATAGAAATTAAAATAAATTAGAGTTAACTGATTTATTAAAATGAATGTGTTTACATTATACCTTAGATCCTTTTGTTTTATTGCATCTGATATGGTCATCAAATTACAATTTCTCTACTTCATTTAGTTAGGTATATAAGTTTGAAATTTCATAATTTTGAGATTTCAATTATCTATTTGTTAGAATCTGAGGTGGCTTTTCAGTCCATTCGAAGGAAGTAACGATTTTTTCATACCCAAGACTGATCGAGGGAGTAGTAGTCTATCTATGTATCCTGTCAAAAATTGTATTATTAGTTTTATTCTGAATTGCTTACACTAAATATTTATTAAAAAACCTTACTAAAAGTACAAAAATTAGTGTGTACATCTTAAAAATTAAATACATTCTTTTAATGCGTTAGAGTAGCCCTTTGAATTGGTCATCAAATTTCACTACTTCATTATACAGGCTGCAACAAATATTTTGTAGGATCTAAACGTTAATTAGACAAGAAAAGCCTAGAAATCTTGTATGATTGACAACAACTCCCTTTAAAATCTCACCATTCCCTCTATATAAACAATGACAGATCCTTCACCTCCATTGTACCAAACTGATTAAAGAAAACTTGCTTTTGTGTAACAAGTTGAAAATGGGAAATACGAGGACACTGTTGCTTCTAGTGCTTGTACTTTTCTCAACACTAGTGGCCTCTGTTTGTGGCTATGAGCATGAAGGGAGAAAGAGAGAAAGAAAGCGCGAGCAAACGACACATGGAGAGAAATGGTTCTTATTGCGTCAGTTACATAATGTTGTCAAAACTGATGCAGGGTCGATGAGAATGGTTCTGCATCAGATAAATTTGCGTACGAGAAATGGTTCTTATTGCGTCAGTTACATAATGTTGTCAAAACTGATGCAGGGTCGATGAGAATGGTCAAGGGTGGCTATCGACCGGGCTCATTTCTCCATAGTCCGATGCATATTGGTTTCATCTCCATGGAATCAAATAGTCTCTTCATCCCTCAATATCTTGATTCCGATCTTGTCCTCTTTGTTCACCATGGTAATTAATTAAACTTCATATTCGCTTTCACTATTTTTTGAAGTGCAACAGATAGTAATCTTTTCTTTTAATGAACTAGAATATTCATGTTTTTTATGAAATGAATACAGGGGAAGCGAGAGTTGGACACATCTATAGAGATGAATTAGCGGAAAGGAGTATGAAACAGGGTGATGTGTACACAATTCCTGCTGGATCAGCTTTCTATTTAGAGAATGTAAATGAAAACCAGAGACTTCACATAATTTGTAGTATCGACATTACCTCGGAATCCATGGGATGGAATGCTTTCCAGGTATCCTGAGCTAATTTGTCGTCTTTTAATCCATTTCTTGTATTAGGTACAACGTCCTAATTTCTTCCCAAAACTTTGTAGTAACTTGTGTAATTATTTTCAGTCGTTCTTCATTGGTGGTGGAGTTCATCCTGCATCTGTGCTTGCTGGATTTGATCACACCACATTATCAACTGCTCTTAATGTAAGTATTCGAGGGATTTATTTATTCTCGGTATATTTTCTAGTATAAAAAAAACTGAGTCAGGATTCTGTAAAATCGCAGGTATCGACAGCAGAATTGAACAGGTTCTTGACCAGGCAAACGTCCGGGCCAATCGTGCATTTATCATCTAGTTCTCATCACTCAAACATTTGGTCCAAATTCTTGGCCCAAGAGCCCCACCAGAAATTAGCTCACTTGAAGAGGCTTGTGAATTTTAGGGGAAAATCCAATCCCAAAGAGGACGAATCAACATGGTCGTTTAGGAAATTTCTATTTACTCTATTAACCAGGGAAAATTTTGTAAAGAGAATGAATTACGATGCTCCATCAACATACAATCTCTATAACAAGAATCCTGATTTCCAGAACGAATATGGATGGAGCAAGGCATTGGATGAGTCTGATTATTCTCCTCTAAGACTATCTGGCAATGGTGTCTATCTAGTCAATCTATCTTCGGTAATGACCCGATCACTATTCTAGATCATGGATTTTCCCTTCTTACTTAAATGTTCGTTTTATCTATGTTTCGTGGTTAATGTAGGGATCAATGATGGCACCTCATGTTAATCCAAGAGCAATAGAGTATGGAGTAGTGTTGAAAGGGACCGGCAGGATCCAAATTGTGTATCCAAACGGAACTTTAGCAATGAATGCAAGAGTACGAGAAGGAGATGTTTTTTGGGTGCCAAGGTACTTCCCCTTCTGCCAAATTGCTTCATCGAATGGCCAATTTGAATACTTCGGCTTCACTACATCAGCAAGGAGGAACCATCCACAATTCTTGGTGGGTAGGAAATCATTGATGCAGAGCTTGAGAGGGCCAGAATTCGCAGCTGCATTTGGAATTAGTGAGAAAAGGCTTAAGAGGATTGCCAATGCCCAACATGAACAAGTCATCTTGCCTTCATCATCGTCGGATTCTCCTATGAAGATGAACAAGGGTTTTTATTAGTTTAGTGGAAACTCTAGTACGTTGTTGGTCTAGTTGAATTACGGCTTGAAAGCTCAAAGCCAATTTTGTAGCTTTTTTTTTTTCCCTTCCTGTTACGCGGTCTGAGTTTGTTTCCTTGGCATCTTGTTGGAAGCAAAACACATTTCCGTTTTGAGTTGTGAATAAGACGTATTGTTTTTTTTTTGACATGGATTCTATTTGTGGTTTAAACTTCATCAACAAAATATCAAAGTTAGTTTTACTCATGGTATTTAAATTAATGCTGCAATGCAGTTCTTATACATTTGCTCACATCATCAAAAATTGTCTTAATATATTAAAAGCCAAACTCCAATTCGGTGAATAAATTTAACAGCATATAGTATAAGGAAATACTAGATTGATTCATTTCTCAAGCCCTGGTGGTACCAAGTGGGGAGCATCCAACATACTAATTCTCACCGGTCTCATCATGAGACTAGGGACGGTAATTTCTGCCATATAAGGTGAAAGAAGTCGATTTATGTAGTGAAATGCTAATAAGGCGAGAGTCTCATGTCATTGACACAAATTGATTCCGTTTTATCACTGTTCTCTTTTTGGAATCCAAAGAGGTAGATCTTCCAGTAAAAGCTACTACTACGTATATTCTAGTAGCATTTCACTAGGTATTAAGCACATAGTTTTGTCTGCATCAGATAAATTTGCGTACAATTCAAGTGATCAACAAATTAAAGGTCCAGTTTCAGTTGCTTATATTTTTTAATAATTTACTTTCAAAGACAACAATTTGTTTTCAAGTTATTATTACACGACTTGGCAAGAGCCATGAGAATGTTTGGTCAGTTTTGGGCTTTGACTTATGCAAGTCCCACTTAATTGAATTGGAATTTGAGCAAAACAAGTTTATAAACCGGCCAATTTAGCTTATGAATATTTTTTTTTTTTGGATTTATTTACTTGTTTGATAAAAATAAAAGTATTTATAAATTCAAATCAGTCATAAGTTGGATTGAACTTATAAATATTTTTCATTTGAGGAAATCTTTTTTAATTTTATCTCTATTATCTTTTGTTATCTCTAAATTACTCTCCCTAATATGGATCTAGGTAGTGCGAATCTTAATTAACCAGACTCCAATGCGGATATCAGCCTACAATCTTGATTGATGCATTTTCTTCTTTTCTAAAACTTCATTCAATACCCATTTCTTGTGAATATAATCATATGAATTCTAGGACTAGTAATGCAGTCTTCAATTCCAACCTGACTTGGAAACATTAACAATGGCAGTGAATGGAGATGTTTTTTTTTAAATGAAGAAATTTACATTATTAATTAAATAAAATAGTACTAGTATTTTAAAAGGGAAAATTAATCCGAACATTCAGTTCTCAAATGTAATTCTTTTTCCTTTTATTAGGGGTATCTTGTCATGAATACAATTCAGATATGATACATAATCGATTAGAACAAACTGCATTTGTCATTTATTACTTGATCAGCCCACCAATTACGATAAATAGTCACATTTATTTTGTAAGTTTATCCTCAATTGCTTATTGTAAATAGTATAATACTAGTGTAAAAAATTATTCCATCTTTGAAATGGTCATCAAATTGCTATTTCATTGCATTACATCATTTCGTTCTGTATTAATCTTTTGACAAATTATTTTTCTTTGGTTCACCGATTATTTTTCAAGATCTAACCATTCAGTACACCAGAAATGCCTACAAATGTTGCATGGTTGACAACAATTCCTCTCAAATCTCACCATTCTGTCTATATAAATCCCTACAATCTGCACCTAAGTCATAAGTGAACCAAAACTAAGCATTAAAGAGAACTTACAAATTAAAACTACTAGTTGAAATGGGAAGGACATTGTTGTTTCTAGTGCTGGTACTTTTCTCTGCATTGGTGTCCTCTGTTGGTGCCTATGAAGAGGAAGAACACGAGCAAACGACACAAGGAGAGAAATGGTTCTTGTTGCGTCAGTTACATGATGTTGTCAAAACTGATGCAGGGTCGATGAGAATGGTGAAGGGTGGCTACCGAATGGGTTCGTTAGTCCATAGTCCAATGCATATTGGTTTCATCTCCATGGAACCCAATAGTCTCTTCATCCCTCAATACCTTGATTCTGATCTTGTCCTCTTTGTTCACCATGGTAATTCAACTTCATCTTCCCTTTCTCTAGATTTTTCAAAGAGTTTAGCTTCTTTGTTGAGATGTTTATCTTTCAGGATCATCTGCTACTATATTTTGAAGTATAAAAAGTTAAACCTTTCTTTTAACGAGCTAGAATATTCATTTTTTCGATAAAACGAATACAGGGGAAGCAAGAGTTGGACACATCTACAGGAATGAATTAGCAGAAAGGCATTTGAAGCATGGAGATGTGTACACAATTCCTGCTGGATCAGCTTTCTATTTGGAGAATAGAATGGAAAGCCAGAGACTTCAAATAATTTGTAGCATTGATATTACCTCAGAATCCATGGGGTGGCATGCTTTCCAGGTACCCTAAGCCAACTTGTCAAAAAGTGGTCTTTTAATCCATTTCTCATCTTGCCTTTCTAGTTCTGTATATTCTTATCCCACAGAAAACATATTTAACATTGTAGTAATATTTTGCAGTCTTTCTTCATTGGCGGTGGAATTCATTCTGCATCCGTTCTTGCTGGATTCGATCATACCACATTATCAACTGCTCTTAATGTGAGTATTCAAGGGAATTTACCTGCTCTGAATATATTTGATAGTCGAAAGAACTGAATTGAGATATATTATGTAAAAACTCTGTAGGTCTCGAAAGAAGAATTAAACACATTTTTGACCAGAGAAACTTCTGGCCCAATCGTGCATCTGTCTGGTTCTCATCACACAAATATGTGGTGCAAATTCTTGGCCCAACAACCCCACGAGAGACTAGCTCACTTGAAGAGGATTGTGCATTTGGTGGAAGAAGCAAACCCAAAAATGGAGAAATCAACATGGTCATTGAGGAAATTTTTATCTAGTTTATTGAACAGGGAAGATGTTGCCAATCATCATAAAGCTCCATCAGCTTACAATCTCCACAACAAGAAGCCCAATTTCAAGAACAACTATGGATGGAGCAAGAATGTGGATGAGTCTGATTATTCTCCTCTAAGACAATCTGGAAATGGTGTTTACCTTGTCAATCTGTCTCCGGTAAATGACCC
>DF357231.1:0-40800 GCA_000787875.1 Solanum virginianum
AACTTTTAATTAACGATTAAGAAATAATTGTTAAAATGTCAACTAAAAATACTTAATTAGTTGTTTAGACATTAATCAGCCAAAAAAATTAAATTCAATCAAAAAATGAAAGAACTTTAAAATTTAAGTGGGACGAGTATATACGGAGCAGGGCGAGGCGGGGCGAGTTGATAATAAAAAATCATCATGCGGGGCAGGGCGAGACGAGGCATGGCAGTTTAAAAAAATTTGCGGGTTGAGTTCAACCCGCCCCGCACCCGCCCCATTGCCATCCCTAATTTTGGCCCATTCCAAATGTACCTCAATTGCAAATTAGAAAAGTTATATAAATCCCATACTTAAATAGGAAATCTCAATTTGTCCCCACCTTTTTCATAATTACATAAATTCGTTAAAAAAAATTAGTTTTTGATACTCTTGTATAAGCTGGTGATACATATTAAAAAGCTGTATTTTTCTTCAAAAGGCTAAGCCCATTTAATGCTTCCTGTACGATTTTTTGAAAAAGGAGGAAAATTTATACTTTTGTTCAAAATAGTGATGAAAGGTATAATCATGAATTCTGGTAGGTAATGTGTAGACCCCTTTATTAAAATAATAGTTTCTTAAAAATTTTGTTCCCCAGAACAAGTTTTAAAAGTCATGATATACTTTAACAGAGAGTTCTATCTTCCATTGAGGACATTTTCAAAACACAGAAAAATCAAAGAAATTGCAGATAAAAAAATCAATTAGTTATAGAGAAAGAGCGATGAATGTTTGTAAAGAAATCCGATGCTAAAAGGTATGTAACTATTTTGTCCCAAATTCATGCAAAAAAAAACTGAAGTTTTCCATTTCTCCTTCTTCCTTTTTGCTTTTGTTGTTCATCATTGTTAAATATGGATAGTAATCCATAATCTAGTTTAGGTCCGAATTTCTCATGAAGTTGTTCATCACTTGATTTCTTGATCTTTGTTTCATATTTTAACCTTCTGAATTGAACGGTTCGAGGTGTGATTTTTAACATTCTGAAACTAAGAGTTTGAAGCAATCAAAGTGAACATGCTTCGAGGTGTAAAATTTTTGATTTGAACGAGGAAGAATTTCATGGAAGAAGAAGATTCAAAATTGTTCATGATCCATCATTAATGGAGATTTATAGAAGAAAAAAAATCGAAAGGATCTTCTTCATGATTTATTGAGTTTACTGTATAACTTATTGTACCATGTATCGCTATATCGGTAAGCATTGTGTATACCCAATGATCATTGCATTGCTCATACATTTGTACAACTCATGGATCATTCTCAATGATTCATTTAACTTACTATATGACTTATCGTACCATGTAACGTTATATCGATAAGTATCATGTATACCCAATGTATCATTCTCAGTGATTCATTTAACTTACTATATGATATATTGTACCATCTATCGCTATATCGATAAGTATCGTGTATACCCATAATCACTGCATTGCTCATATGTTTATACAACTCATGTATCATTCTCGATGATCCATTTAACTTACTAAATGACTTATTGTATCATAAATAAATATATCCTTCTATATGAATCATTATATAACTGGATTGCCATTAATATCTTTCTTTTTTTCGATTACTTGTGTAACTTATACATATATATAATTTATATTTTCTTTCTTTGTTATTGAATCAATTAGCATAAATATAGTCATTGTATCATGATTAATGATGCTTGTACAGTGCTTGCAACAGTTGGATGTAACACACAATACGATTCACATTTTTATCACTATGAATCATGCTAAATCATTCTTTTTTAAAATTACGGTACATAAATAGTCTAATAGATTCATAAGTATTTATGTAATGAGTTGTAATATAACAAGTATCTAGTATTTTTTTTTAAATAACAACTATATCATGACACATGACAAAACCCCTGTAAGCAAGTTTTTATTCAGGTATCATGTAATATAATACTCTTAAATAAGAATTTTTTTTTTCATAACTAGGAGAATTTATAAACAAATTTGCTAAAGTATAAAATCAACAAACAATGACAGAGCTCATGTGTCATTTGTGAGACAAAGCATAATGCAGCAGATATGTTCATCAGATACACATTATATGATGTATCATCCAACTATAAAAATGTATAAAACAGAACAAACATTGACAAAACTCATGTATCATTACTAAGACAAAGCATGATGCATCAAGGTGAAGATGCTTCGAGGCGCGATTTTTTGATTTGGACGAGGAAGAGTTTCTTGAAAGAAGATTCAAAATTGTTCATGATCCATTGTTAATGGAGATTTATGAAAAAGAAAAAATCGAAGGATCTTATTAATAATTTATTGAGTTTATTGTATAACTTATTCTACTATGTATCGCTATATCAATAAGTATCGTGTATACCCAATGATCACTGCATTGCGCATATGTTTGTGCAACCCATGTATCATTCTCAATGATTCATTTAACTTACTGCATAACTTATTGTACCATATTATGTTATATTGATAAGTATCGTGTATACCCAATGTATCATCTTCAATGATTCATTTAACTTATTATATGATTTATTGTACCACCTATTGCTATATCGATAAGTATCGTGTATACCCAATGATCACTGCATTACTCATATGTTTGTATAATCCTTGTATCATTTTTAATGATTCATTTAACTTATTATATGATTTATTGTACCACCTATTGCTATATCGATAAGTATCGTGTATACCCAATGATCACTGCATTACTCATATGTTTGTATAATCCTTGTATCATTTTTAATGATTCATTTAACTTACTGGCTGGCTTATTGGATCATGTATAAATACATCCTTCTGTATGAATCATTATATAATTGGGTTGCCATTAATATCTTTCCCTTTTCAATTACTTGTGTAACTGATACATATTTATAATTTATATTTTTTTAATATTATTTTTCAATCAATTAACATAAATATAGTCATTGTATCATGGTAAATGATACATACATATAATTTATGTTTTCTTACTTTGTTATTGAATTAATTAGCATAAATATAGATATTCTATCATGGTTAATGATACTTGTACAGTGCTTGCAACAATTGGATGTAACATACAATACGATTCACATTTTTATCGCTATGAATCATGATTTCATTTCTTTTATAAATTTATAATACATAAATATTCTGGTTGATTCATAAGTATTAATGTAATGAGTTGTAATATAACATGTATCTAGTGATTTTTTAAAAATAACATTGTATCATGACACATGATAAAACCCCTCCAATAAGCAAGTTTTTATTTAGGTATCATGTAATATGATACTCTCAAATAAGAAAATTTTTGCATAACTAGTAGAATTTATCAGTAAATTTGCTAAAGTATAAACTCATGTATATTATAATTGTCAAGTATCCTGTGAAATGACATATCGTCAAAGAATATTACAAAATAACACTATATTATAGCACATGATACATTAGATTGTGCAAACTTTGTTCAAGTCTAATGAGTTTGGAAGCCGATACACCAAGTTTGGTCAGCATAAACATTTATATTAAATTTTTATTCAATTTCGACTACACTTTAAACGGAAGGTAGAATCCAATCCATAAAAATTAGCTAAACAATTCATAACCAGATCCCTAACAAAAAGGCAATAATATTTTTCAAAAATTTTCAATTCTTCAAGCTGTAACAAACATGAATTTATACTGTAAATACGAATCATGAGCCAACATATGTCTTGTAAAGTTATGTGTGTATACAACACCAAACCGCAATAGATGAGATAAAATTTGTTTGATCTTGTATTTCAAACCTTGCAAAATAAGAATGATATATTAAAAAAATTATATATTAATTAAAAGATAAATTGTCAGTGTGACAAAAAATTTAAACAATAATCATTAACATGATTTATTGCATGATGTATCTTTTTGTTTGATGCATTCAATGTATCATTAACATATAACAGTAAAAAAACAATCCCAAATAATCACTTTATTCAATTCATCCATGACTATGTTTTATGTCCCAATGAATCACCATATTTAGTGAATCACTATAAAAATTTATAAACAATTCACAAATATAAAAGAATACATGATACATATTACACACAATGAATCATTATATTTTTCTAAATGAAACAACCCAATGAATCACCAAGTCAACCAAATACACAACGAATGACTCACCAAGTCAGTTTTATGTCCCAAAAGAATGAACCAGTTAACATGATGTATCATCTTTGTTTGATACACCTAACAAATCATCACACTATAACAAACAAAAATAATCATAATGAATCACTTTTTTCACCCTAATACGGTGCTAAAGAATCACCATAAACAACTCATATTTTTCTAAATGAAACAACCCAATGAATCACCAAGTCAACCAATACATACCCAATGAATTACCAAGTCAGATTTATGTCCCAAAAAAATGAACCAATTAACATGATTCATTGCATGGTGTATCATCATTGTTTGATACACCCTATATGTCCCAAAAAAAAAAAAGAACCAATTAACATGATTCATTGCATGGTATATCATCTTTGTTTGATACACCCAATAAATCATCACCCTGTAATAAACAAAAACAATCCAAATGAATCGTTGTATTCACTCAATACCGTGCTAATGAATCACCATAAACAACTCAACCAATACATACCCAATGAATTATCAAGTCAGTTTCATATCCCAAAAGAATGAACCAATTAATATGATTCATTACATGGTGCTAATGAATCACCATAAACAACTCACAAGAAAATAATAATATACAAGATACATATTATTCATATAAATAAGATATTAATGATAACTCAGATGAAGATGATGACCAAAATTTTGCTTTTTATATTACTGGACAAAATTTTTTCAAAGAAATTGTTCAAGGAAACATTTTCCTTGAACCACTTATTACAGCTTTACAAGATTAGCGCCGAATAGAGGATCCATAAAAGATTAAAAAATGTGAAGAAACATGAATCTTAAAAGATTTGAGAATATTCAAAAAAAATCACCTTTTTCGCCTCTATTTTTGCTTCTTCTTCGTCATCTTCTTTCTACCCACAAAAGATTTCAAAAATGTGAAGAAATTAGAATCTTAAAAGATTTGAGAGTATCCGAAAAAAATCCACCTCAATTTGTTCTTCTTCGTCATCTTCTTTCCCTTCTTCTTCTTTTTCAGTTCCGCCTCTATTTCTTCTTCTTCGTCATCTTCTTCTACCACTAAGAATTTCAAAAATGTGAAGAAATCAAAATACAAACTGAAGAACAATCTCCAAGAATGGGAACAATTTCAACAAAAGCAAAGAGGATATGAGTTCATAAGAAAAATTCAATATTCAAAATGAGTAGTAATTTTGCTAGAATAGACAATTAAGGAGAGCAATTTCCAAAAATATAGGGACGTCATTGCTGTGTCAGGTGGAAAGAGAAGAAAAAGAAGAGTAATATACATGTATCTCTTTTAGTTCAAAAAAGAGAGAAAATAAGATGGTTGTGTAATATTTTTAAACGAATGGGATTTTTTGAAAATAAAGAAACATAAGTGGTGTTGTTCGGTAAAAATTCCTTGCAAATTTGGTATGTAGACTGCAAACAGAATTTATGGGCCAGCTGATGCGGGCAAAAGCCTACGGCCCATTGGGTTATTAAGCCCATTGACAGTCAAAGGAGACGATATATACCACTGTTTTACTCTTTAATACACTACTCCTCCCCTTGGTGATTTAGAATAGCCTTGGAGGCGATTGGTTTTGATTTTTCTACCTCACTTATCTAATGAGCAAAGTTTCAAGCTTAATAAAAAGAATCCCATCACTTTTGACCTTGAACGCATGTTCGTTTATGGGAAAGCAGATGTCGAAAGTTCAAGACCACTCATTTTAAAAGTCGTTGCATGTAATTTCCTAAAGGTTGGGGCAAGTGCACAATAGTTTATTGGAAAACTTAAGTCAATGTTTAAATTGTTGGATAAAATTAACCATAACTTTGAAAAGTCACAGAAACCTGATTCTTTATCTTCTCTGCCTTTTTGGAGCTCAGTTTTTACAACTGAAAATCCAAGACAATATTTATAGGTTTTCACAAAGAGATTCTAACTTGTAATCCTATGTTTTCCCCTTCAAGTTTTGTGATATAAGAATCATATAATAATTTCCTAGATATAAAGAATTACTCCTATTTTGTTAGATAGCAATAGTGAAATATGTATTGTGAGTGAAATAATGTTAAAAGACTATTTCAGTCCATGATAAAAATACTCCACCCGTCCTTTTTTGGTTGTCACTATAAACTTGTTCAATGGTCAGTTACGCTTTCGAAAGTGAATTAGATTAATTTTTAAAGCTAAATTAAATTAAATTAATTTAATATTTTAAAATAAAATTTAGATATTCAAAAACTTTAAGAAAAATATTATTGATTGCAATTTTTTTTCATGTCAATATGCTAAAAAATACATATTAAAATATTAGTCAAAGTTTACATAATTTCATTCTAAAAATAAAGACTGTATCAACTAAAATAGAACGTATGAAGTATATAAGTCGTTTTTAGTGAAATAATATGCATTAGTCAACTCTTAAAATGTATCTTTTATGACGAAAATAATGTTGTAGGATCATATATATTGAATATCTGCTCATTGATATATACTTTAATCAACTCTCAATTAATGCTAGAGCTTTCAGTAGTATTCAAACTCTTGTACGAAGAAAAATGAACGACAAAACAAGATACAATAGTGGAAGCAACCAGTTCTAATTGTTTGCCCGTTTACGGAAATCTAATATTTTTTGCTTAAATCTTTTATATATATTATAATATTTACTTAATATTTAATTTATTAAATCGAATAAAAAACCTGATAAGTATATATAAATAATACCATAATAAAATCAAAGACGGGATAGTATAAGACAAGATAATTGATTGAAGAGATAGGTACCCTAAAAAAGTCATATTAGCGGTTTCTTGCCACCCTTTTGGACAGTTCCACCGTGAAAAGTACTTAATTACGATTTTTAAATTGATGAGATAGGTATCATAAAACAGTTTGTTTAACTTTATGTAATTTCCTCGGCAAGCTTGGGAGTTTCTTGATATAAGCTCCCTGAGTACGATTTGCAAAGTTTATGTAAATGCCCTATCTTCAAAGGGAGCTACTGACTTCAGGTATCCCCAGATCCTAGGGTGATGAAGTGGAAAGGAAGAAGTCAGTGTTGCCTAGACAAAGAAGACTTTAAGACATCAAAGATTTTCTCGGAGGTTACTCTATCTTTAACTCTAATTCATGTCAATATAAAGAGTATTATATTCATTTGAAAAAAACATCTTAAATATCCCATAAATACTTGAATTTAAAAAGAGATCAAAATAAAGCTAAAAGAGGTAAAAATTATCATCTGTTCGAGAAATACGTCACTAACGCTCCGTGATTCGACAAATCTTAGAAGAGAAGAACCAAAAAAGAAACAAATTTGTAATCACATTATTTATCAATTAAATTATGTTAATAACATTGTTTATCAATTAAATTATATTTTTTTCATATTTTATTTATAATTACAATTTATTTTCCATCACCTTAAAATTTTTGGCAAGCAATATAATTATTATTTCATTATGGAAAGCCTTATCACTTCTTTCTTTACTCGTAACAATAATAATGATAATAATTAATAATACCAATTATTATTTTTATTACTATTCTCGGGCCTACTCAACTCTAAGAAAACAAAAAGAAAAATATGTAATCGTCGGAACAAGGGAGAAATACTAAGAATGCTTATAATTAAAATGACAATAATTGAACTCTTTGGTGTGAATTATTTTTCTTAATTTGTCAGGAGATATGATTGCCAAGATTTTCAAAATAATACTACTCCATAATTGAGTATGTATGCAATCATAGACAGATCTTTTTTAGTTTATACGAGTTAATGAAATACTAACTACTCCATTACTTATATTCCTCGGTTCACGTTTAATTGTCGTATTTTATAAATAGATTTTTATTTTTATTGATTATTTTTTACATAGATCATTAATTTTTATAAAATATTTTATTTGTAAAATTAATTATTTATTCTTTTAATCACTTTTCACGATCCAATACTCCTTCTGTTTTAAAAAGAATAACCTACTTTACTTTTTTATTTGTTTAAAAAAGAATGAATCATTTTCTTTTTTGACAACATTTTATTTTCAGTTGTCCATGTTGCATGTTAAAGCTACAAAATTAAAACACATTTTGGTACATTGACATGATTTTGATTTAGGATCATAAATTTGAAAAGTCATCTTCATTCTTTTTAAATAAATCAACCAGGTTATTCTTTTTAAACGAAAGGATACTAAACATCAATTGATATGAACAGCGTAATAAAATAACCATATCAATCATTATATTTTTAATAGATGTGTCAAATCCAAATGCAACACCAAAAAATGAACAAGATAATAATGCTCCTATGTGGCTATGTTCACTTACACTAATTTCTAAAACTAATTTTTATTTTTATTTATCATTTTTAATATATAAAAATAATCAATTATGTTTTTTCCTACATTTTATCCTTAGGATTAAATTTTATTTTCCAAATTATTTTTTTAGATCTAATACCAACCATCAATTAATAAAAATAACATATGTATAAATAATTATTTTCCAAATAAATATCTCTAGTCAAACAAAGGAAGCAAATAAATAATTTAATTAGATTCGGATATGGTTAATTACAGATTTGAATATATTCAAAATCTTAATACAAAAAAAAAGGAGTGATATTTGTAAAAATTCCATGGGCCTTGCCGCTCCTTCCGCTGCTGTCCAAACCACGTCCTCCAATAACTATGGGACAGCCCACTGCTTTTCTTATTTTCCCCACACTGCCCGCTGCCCGCTGCCCGTTGCCCGCCTCCTTTTTATTCTCTCTCTTCTTCCTCCTCGACATTTTTGCAATCCCAAAAATTCACAACTTATATATATTTATTCCATTTTAAAATACTCCAAGAACCTCACTTCTTACATCTACTAGAAATCAAATCATGGAAGAACAAATTGACCATCTGATGGATGGTTCTAGAAGCGTCATATTCGGAAAGTACGAGATGGGGAGGCTATTAGGCCAAGGAACATTTGCAAAGGTTTATTACTGCAGAGACATCAAAACCTCAGAGAGCGTGGCGATTAAGGTGATTAACAAAGACCATGTTAAAAGGGAAGGGATGATGGAGCAAATCATTCGAGAAATTTCCGTTATGCGATTAGTTCGACACCCAAACATCGTGGAAATCAAAGAAGTGATGGCGACAAAACAAAAAATCTTTGTGGTGATGGAGTATGTGAAAGGGGGTGAGCTTTTCGCTAAGGTTGCTAATGGGAAACTTAAGGAAGACGTGGCGAGAAAATATTTTCAGCAATTGATTAGTGCTGTTGATTTCTGCCATAGTCGCGGTGTATTTCATCGAGATTTGAAGCCTGAAAATTTACTTCTTGATGAAAATGAAAACTTGAAGGTTTCGGATTTTGGGTTGTCAGCTTTGTCGGAGCAATTAAGGAGTGATGGTTTGCTTCATACTCAGTGTGGAACTCCAGCTTATGTTGCCCCTGAAGTGTTAAGGAAAAAAGGGTATGATGGAGCTAAATCTGTGATATTTGGTCTTGTGGGGTGATTTTATATGTTCTTTTAGCTGGATTTTTACCATTTAAACATGAAAATTTGATGAAGATGTATAGAAAAATTTTCAAAGGTGAGTATGAATTTCCTCCCTGGTTTTCCCCTGAAGCTAAAAAACTGATTTCAAAGCTTCTTGTAGCTGATCCAGAAAAAAGAATTACAATTTCTGCTATAACAAGGGTCCCTTGGTTTGTTAAAGAATTTAGCAGATCATCTTCTTTTTCTTCAGTTGAAGAAACTGGCTCCGATCAGAAACAGGAGAGTAAAGAACCAAATTTGGTAACTAGATCAAAATCAATCCCCCCTTTTTACAATGCATTTGAGTTCATATCAGCAATGTCTTCGGGGTTCGATTTATCGAGCCTTTTTACTGAGGGGAAGAGGAAATCAGGCTCACTGTTCACATCAAAATGTTCTGCCTCCATGATCATGTCAAAGCTGGAATCTTTAGCCAAGAAGTTGAATTTTCATATTGTAACTGATAAGGAATTCAAGGTGAAGATGCAAGGAACATCGGAAGGGCGAAAAGGGAAATTAACAGTCATGGCCGAAGTATTTGAAGTTGCACCAGAAGTAGCTATTGTTGAGTTCTCCAAATCTGCTGGAGACACCTTAGAGTATAAGAAGTTCTGTGAGGAAGATATAAGGCCTTCACTTAAAGATATTGTTTGGACATGGCAAGGTGAGAATAACACAGAAATTAAACTGTAATGCTAGCAACTCCATGTAAATTATAGCTACTTGTTGGAGTTATATGGACCAAATACAAATTTACTTTATCACAGTTGTAGCCAATTTTGTTTAATGTTATGGTGAATTGCATTTTGTCTGTTAGTGATCTGTAAATACTTTTGTAAGTTATATGAGTATTTTAATCTCACTGGGGTATGTGTAAACTACTTCAGTTTGTTAAGAGGCAAATCAAGAATCAATCTAACATTATTAGTATGATATTTATGTGTTCTAATCTTATCTTATACTATGTGTACAAAAGTCCAGCCGAAAACGAACAAAGTTTAGTTGAACCTACTCTCTACCTCCCAATTGACTATCCTTATTTTGTAATGATCCAGATAGTGTTAAGATTTTAACTTTTTAAATTTTGATTTATAAATCGAACCTGTATTCGACTTCTATGTCCACCCCTAGATATATTAACCTATGCCCATTGTTTAAAAAGTACTTTGATAAAGAAAGTTTTTGTGATCTTGATTCTACGTGATGGAATGGAAGGAAAGCTTGGAGTAACTGGTAAAGTTGTTGTTCTATAATCAAAAAGTCATGGGTTCAACCTTGAAAAATATCCTCTAGCAAAAATGCAAGATAAAACTGCGTACAATAAACTTTTATGATTGAATTTTTTCCGAATTCTGCATAAAAACTTTAGTGCACCTGGCTTTTTTTTATGGAACGGGCAGCAGCTAGCTGGATAGTGCTGGTTTATTTTTGGGTAATGGCTGATGTTACACCAAAATGTGGTCCACTGTGGGTCAAAGTCACATGAGTTACAGGGAACACGCTTGTGCAGGGCCTTGAGCACATGAGGTTGCTTAGAAGTCTAACTAAAGTTAATATAATTTTGTACCAGTTAGTCTAATTTTTCCTTTTTTGGATGTAATTTTAATTTTCAAATGGAGATAAGATAGATATCCCTTTTAAGTGGTTACAACTTGAATTGCAATGGATAAATTCGAAGTCAATTGTATCAAGTAATTGAGTTTAATTTTCATACGATGGAAATAACAAAAGCACCAAAACTGACAGTTTATTCAGATTACTTCAAAGTCTTAGCAAACATGACGTGGATCAATCGATTGCCATATAAACAGGGAAACAAAGTAGCATGCCACAATTGCATCCAAATGAAGGTTGTCTTATTGCAGTAAGATACGGGTCCAAATGGTAAGTTAGTTAATATATGTCAAATTGTCAATACATAAGTTGAGATGGTCAGTTTTTTGTGACATCATTTTTGCATAATTGTACCTTTTGCATATTCATTACTTGAGTATGTATGGCAATTTTGATCATTTTTCTAAATACTTTTATGATATGACTTATTTTTTTATTATTTTAACAATATATTCTGTATAATTCAACAAGAAGAGTCTGATATGTATCCTCAATCGATGCATTATGAGTTTGTTTTTTTTCCAAAAGATAGTTTTTTTTTTCAAAAGATTTCTATTCTTACGGGATGTCACGTTACATATCCTGATATGATAGGACATGGTTTAGGCAGCAATTGGTTGGACAGTGAATCTTCCATACATAAGGTGCTTTATCATCAAACAGATGTCTCACAGCTATTGTAGGAAGAAAGAAACAATTATGGAGATAATTAAAAATGGTCCCATGGATCGCCAAAAAGGAAATGGAATATTGACTCGTGTTCCCCCATTTTCATTGGTCAAAGGAAATGCTTTGGTTGATTGCTTATTAAATATTATCATCATCTCATATTTAAGTTTCAATTTATCTTCAATCAATTTTTAATTAAAAAAATATACTTTTTATTTAGTAACAATAGAATAACAAGTGAATATGTCATTGTAGCAATAACACAATAATAATTTAACTTTAAAATATTTATGTTACTTTTAATAAAAATAATTTAGAGCATATTTTGATAGACTATTTAAATATTTTAAGCACCTTTTTAATGTTTGAATAAATTTTAAAAAATACTTATAAACACTTAAATTATAAGCAAACTTGATAAAAAATTACAAGTTAATATTTTTAAAAATATTAAAGATTACTTAGTCGGTCCATTTGAAAGGTAAATAAATCGTGAAATTAAAAGCGCAAAAGCTGGGACTAATCAAGAAATTGTTTCCTTTTTTGTCTGTTTTACGTGGTGGACCAATGATATGTTTTAAGATGAGTGTGAAGACTAGAGATTTCGTTTGAGAATATTCTTGTCTTCTTTGTGTGTGTGTAATCTAGATTCTACACAAAGGAAAGGGACCTATATATGGGGCCAAAATTGATGATGATTGTACACACTTGGTGTTGATGAATTATTGGTTGTGGATATTGGCCATTTACTGCAAAAAATAATGGTCCTCAATCCTCATGATGTACAATTTATTAATGGTTGCCCACTTGTCTAGTTCTAGTGGTATGGTAATATAATGGACATTAATTGTACGACAACGTTTAACGGACCAAATTAATTTGTGTTTAACATTTAGCTACTCTCTAGAATTAATCACTATACAAGTTAACTAAATTAATCAGTTGGATCTAATAGTTAAAGTTGATGGATTAAATAGTATTGTATCCATTAAGTTGGTTAACATCGTATCAAGGACTTCGAAATGTATAGATATCCTTCCTATATGATTTCAGGAGATTTCGTTTGACAAATGAATCAATTATATATTTAGGATATTCTATTATTGTCGTGGATCATTTATATTCATTATATTAATATGGATTACGTCGTAAAATAACAATAGATCTTTTTCAGATTTTTATATTTTATGGTCTAATTAGACGACATTTTGCTTTGAATATGGAAGTTGCTAGAGTAAGTTTGAAAAAACAGAGTTGATTTTATGGAAAATTCTTCAAGAAGTTATGCAGGTACATCATGTATTGCTAAATAGAGCACACACTTTGCACGGATTAGATATATATGCATTTCACTCTGTTTTAGTGGAGAGGCGCGTTAAACAGAGCACCCGCTCTATTTTAATGGAGGGACGCGTTGAACAAAGCATCCACTCTGTTTTAGTGAAGGGATGCGCTAAAACAGAGTACCAACTTTGTTTTAGTGGAGGGATATGCACACCTTTATCTTTAGAGCTCAAATAAAGTTCCGTTTACTTATATTTTTTCATATGAGTTTATTAATTTGTCTTTGATTGACGTAATTTAAATAATATTTATATGTTTAAATAAAACATATTTTTATGCACCTCATTTAAGTCTAAAGTAAAACAAAATCAATAAACATATTTGATAGAAAGAATGAGTTATTCGAATGGTAAACGCCTCTCGCATCCAATCATAAAATTATAATTTCTAGTCTCAAGCGAGTAAAAATGGTGAAAATTTCTTAGAAGGGGTTAATAAAAAAATTGTTTAAAAACAGGAAAAGAAAAGGAGAGCAAACAACTTTGACATAATGACGTCGGCGTTTATTCTTATCCTTCAAGAAGTTATGCAGGTACATCATGTATTGCTAAATAGAGCACTCACTTTGTACGGATTAAGTATATATGTATTTCACTCTGTTTTATTGGAGGGACACATTAAACAGAATATTCATTCTGTTTTAATGGAGGGATGCGTTAAACAACATACCCATTCTATTTTAATGGAGGGACGCGTTAAACAGAGCATTCATTCTGTTTTAGTAGAGGGATGCACTAAAATAGAATACCCATTCTATTTTAGTGGAGGGATATGCACATCTTTATCTTTAGAGTTCAAGTAAAGGTCTCTTTACTATATTTTTCCATATGCCTCTTTTTAACATAATTTTAGTCACTTCATTTAAATCTCTAGTAAAACAAAATCAGCAAACATATAGTCATATACATTTAATAGAAAAAATGAGTTGTTAGAATAGTAAATATCTTTCACATCCAATCATAAAATTATAACTTCTAGTTTCAAACGAATAAAAATGATGTAAATTTCTTAGAAGGAGTTAATAAAAATATTGTTTAAAAACAGAAAAAGAAAAAAAGAGCAAGCATCTTTGACATAATGAGGTAGGCAATTATTCTTATCCTTCAAGAAGTTATGCAGGTACATTGTGTATTGCTAAATAGAGCACGCACTTTGCACGGATTAGGTATACATGCATTCCACTCGATTTTAGTGGAGGGACGCGTTAAATAGAGTATCCACTCTGTTTTAGTGGAGGGACGCGCTAAAACAGATCATCCACTCTGTTTTAGTGGAGGAATGTGTAAAGTAGAACATCCACTCTGTTTTAGTGGAGGAATGTGTAAAGTAGAACATCCACTCTGTTTTAGTGAAGGAATGTGCTAAAGCAGAGCACCCACATTGTTTTAGTGGAGGGATGCGTTAAACAGAGTACCCACTCTGTTTTAGTGGAGGGAGGCGCTAAAACAGGGACCCACTCTATTTTAGTGGAGGGATGCGCTAAAACAGAGTACTCACTCTATTTTAGTGGAGGGAGGCGCTAAAACAGGGCACCCACTCTATTTTAGTGGAGGGATGCGCTAAAACAGAGTACCCACTCTGTTTTAGTGAAGGGATGTGTGCACACCTTTATCTTTAGAGCTCAAGTACAGATTCATTTACTTCTATTTTTCCATATGGGTCTTTTAATTTGTCTTTGATTATCGTTATTTGAATAACATTTATATTTAAATAAAATATAATTTTTATGCACTTCATTTAAATCTTTAGTAAAACAAAATCAGCAAACACATCTGATAGAATAAGTTGTTTGAATGGTAAACATCTCTCACGTACAATCATAAAATTATAACTTCTAGTCTTAAGAGAGTAACAATAGTGAAAGTTTCTTACAAGGGGTTAATAAAAAAAAATTGTTTAAAAACACAAAAAGAAAAGGAGAGCAAACATCTTTGACATAGACACAAGCAGTTATTGTTATCTTTTAACTTACACAATAAAGATATTTAAATGCGATAAAAAAGGGTGATAATTGGAATTAATATACATATGCTCTCCCTCTATCGGTCTTCCTAAGTAGGGGCGACAAAATAGATAAATGACTATTCATTCGACTCAACCTATTTTAAATGAATTGATTGTCAAATTATTTAAAAATATATTAAATATGAATTAACTCACGTCTAATTCAACCTGCTCATTTACCACTATTTACACGCAAAGGAAATGACATCCAAATAGAACTTGGGTCCAAAGATTTAACAGATGCCATTGTGTAAGAGGAGATAATAATATATTTTTGTATGATTGAACCTTTACTTAGCTACCACATTCCATTGTTTATTTTTTGTTTGTTGTAAACTTTGGCAACGGTTTGTTGGACAATGGCTCTTTACTAAATGTTGTGACTCTTTATGGTGGAAGATAAGGAAATTTGAAGATAAAAGGGCCCCAAGATAGGTATGTGCACTTGTCTTCATGGATGGATCAAAGGGAAATGCCCCTAATTGATTGCTTATAGCCATAACTTGTACATGATAATTATTAAAGTTTATGCTCTAGAATAAGTTGTAAGCATTTGATTGAATATAAATTAATTATTTTATTAAGAATAAAATAGTTATTTTGAGATTAAACTAATATTCAATATAAAAATACTTCACGTTTCTTTGGGATGAAAGAATATTTATTGTCATGATATCTATTATAATATTTCATATCTGGTAGATTCCGTTCATTTCCCCAAAAAAGTGAATTTCAACGGTGTTTCATGAATATTAAATATGCATAGCTAGCGTAGTTTATTATATTGAATATTTTTTTCGTTCATCTTTACTTATTTACGATATTATTTTGGGATATATAATAATAATTATTCAGTTTATAAAATTAATAAACAATTTATCTTTTTGTGTCTGTTTTACCTGTGTTATTAAATATTATTACATTTTTAATATTTAGATGATTTATATTTAATAAGGATAATTTAGTAAAATTATTTTCATTCATTTAATATTTTTTAATTCTTGTGTCAAGTCAATAGTAAACAACTATTATTAAACGCATAAAGTAAATGACTTTTTTTATTTCTCTTGTTACTTAAGAAACTTTTAAATTGTAATTTTAAAGATATCTTTTAAATAAACTAAAACTATTATGAAAAATATTTGAGTACAATCTAAATATTTATAAATATCAAACGACAATTTAAATTTTATAAGTCCCATAAATTATACTCCATACGACATGAGTTTTAAAAAGGAGGATACAACCGATAAATATCACATGTACTAATATCAGGGGGGGCAAGTAAAAGTTCTTGGATTGGAACATATTATTGGGCCGATACTTGGATTTAACACTATAAAATTTATAGAAATCTCTCTAGGTTTAGAAACTAATTATTTAGATATACTATAATTTATAAATATGTACAAATATTGGTGCATTCAAATATGTACAAATATATGTATCTCGATATACATATTATTAATATAAGGTGTAATTTGTTCTAGATAGTAGATACATCATATTTAAGTAGATTTGCATGCATCTACAGTACGTAAACAAATCTTGCTCACCTCCCTCTCATTTCGCTTTCCACTTCTAGATTCATGTGAATCAGACTAGATATATGCATCTGCATATATCTAGTGTGAATCACAGGTATTTGGGATACATGACTATCTCGCTTGTCTCCCTCCTTATTTTAGTGAATCTGGTAGTAAAAAATGCATATAGCAAGGTGCATCTTTCTCAATATGATAGAAAATCTTAATTAACAGTAAGATACGCAACTAAAAGTATAAATAAAATTAATACGTATGGTATGGATGTATATCTATAGAGATAATTTCAAATATATAAAATAAACTCATTGATTTGCAATAAATATAACCATATTTACTTTACATAAAAAAGAGCCAACATCATAGAAAATTTACCATGACTATACAATATTGTTTGCCTAACGTCATAGAAAATATATATTAACTATACAATATAGATTATATATACATGACCTATAACTCAAAAACTGATATAATTTGACTATACATGAAATGGAAACGAACTATACATACATATACAATAACTGATCATTTCTTTAATAATTACTTTGACTGAATGACCATTTACTATAATTATCTTAGTTAATAATTATCTTAGTTAATATGTAATTTCTCCTTTAAACGCTATGCAAAGTGGGCCTGTCAGCGAACTTTTAGGCAGGTGACCAAATATTTTAAGCACTTTATGAATATACATTATGATACACTGAAATATTTTTAGATCGGAAAAAAACACAATATAGCTTTAAATAAAGTAATATGTACAGCGGGAAAAAAGATTGGGGAAAAACACAAATAACCGTCCACTGAGGTTGATAAACTCAATATAGCTTTAGATTTGTGTATACAATAAATAGCACTAAAATTTGTAATCCGTTTCAATAAATTAATTCAAAAATCTCACAAACTTTATTATTATTTACCTTCATTTGAAACTATTGTATATCATCTGTAATCATATACATAAATATATAATATATAATTCATGAATAATCACTACATAGTCTGTATAAAATAAATATGTATACCTTATACTTTTACTATATGCTAAATATAGGCCTGTTATCACTGATTTCATGCGACTTTTATCCTTCTTTTTTTTAAACAAATAATGATTGAAATTTCTCAAACTTCAATATTTACTTTAGTTTGCAACAAATGCATATTACTTGTAAATGTTATACATAGATATATAATATATAATTGCTGAATAATTACTATATATATATATATATATAATTACTATATATATGTTATAGTATATACACGTTAGATTACTATATCGATCTGTATAACTATGTATAGATCATGTATTTGCTTGTATAACCATATAAACAGATCTTGATACACAATTATACACAACAAATCAGAATAAATGTCAGTTTCCCTAAGCTGGGAGATAAGAAAAAACTCAACTAAAAATTTTATTAATTATACACAAAAAAAGTCGAGAAAAAGGAAAAAGTAAAAGGGAAAAATGATCACTACTTCTTAATTTCTTATATATATTGAACAAGATAATACATTTACGGTCCATCAATTTTGAGCCTCGATTTTAACCTGTTTTTAAATAGCGACTTGAGCCAAGTACCAAACCTAAATCACTCCTATACATATGTTATCTTCTAATCTAAACATTTGACTTTAATCTTGAGTGATTAATTAGTGCATATCATTACATTAATGTTTTATCATTTCCTCAATTTTTTTCTCAATGTTTGTTTGTACGTCTTGTCCACCTAATTTTTAAGTTGTTGGATTGGTACACTTATTTTGCCCTCCTTTTGATTGTTGAACTAATTAATTAGATTATTTTCCATATGTAATAAAATATGAAAAGAATAGGACCCAAATTTGCAGCTGAATCTTTTAATTTTAGTTTAATAGTCCCATTCGTTAAATGAAGTCAAATTAAAGTAATGGTTCTTTAAGAACTTTAAAAGATTCCCTAATTAATTCTTATTATTATACAAAGATTCTTTGCGCCTTAAGTTTATATAAAGTCTATATAATCACACATGGAATCTTATGAACAATAGAGTTTATGTAATTGTCAAACATTTGGACTAATCACCCTTATCAAATTATTTCAGCTACTTAGACAAATCAAGTTTGAAAAAAATGAAGGAAGTTTGGCATAACATTTTATCTTTCAAAGTTTCTAAAGTCAAAATTACTGCACTCCATTATTTCAATTGATTTGCTTGATTTCGACTTGATATGTAAATAAAATTTTTAAATTTTGTGATCTTAAACTAAAAATACGTAGAATGTATCAAATGTTCTTTAATCATATGATCTTAAACATGTTACGTGAAAAGTTAACCTTTGGCATAATTATAAGCGCTTGATCCTAATAAGTGATATCAGAGCCAAGATCATGAGTTCGATTCCCATGAACAACATGCTGCATGAGGTAGGTGTTGGGAGGAGGATTGTTGGATAATACCAACATCCTGCCTATGACAACATTCTGAGAATTTAATCTTTTGTGTATAAGTTAAACTCTATATATTAAAGAACATATTATATAATTAAATGAATATATAATCCGAGTTAATCTTTTGTGTATAAGACAAATATATAATCTATTTAAATCATTATTAAGATTGAATAATAAATATTATATCTAAATACATGATAAATGATATATTTCTCAACACATCCACCATGGATAGAACTACGCCCAAATCATTTCTGTTGAAAAACCGAAAGTAAAGCCGAAAGCAATATCCTCTAACTCTATTGGATTATTAGCAAAGTCCACTTTATGGGGCTTTGGATTAGTGATTGTGATTGGTGGCAAATCCAATACCACATTGCCACTAAGGTATGTTTTTGTAGACAACGCCAGAAATTTACCGCAATTATATGCTTGACTTACGAAATCGGTTGGAGCATGACATTTTAATATGTTAATATATTATTTTATTGAATATAAATTGATAAAAATGTGATTAATTATTGTTTGTGTAACTTGTATAACTATATTATGTATCTTTCTGTGTCTTGTAACTTATATAATTTTTAAAATATAATTTCTCAATTTATTTGCCTACATTTTTTTCATCTCTTCTAATCGATTGTTTCTAATGATAGATGGATGGTCAAGTCGGTGTGTGTATAGATACATATATATTTCTATTATATAGAAAAGCCAATTTATGGACAACCAATGAAATATTTGTAATTATGCTTATAATTTAAGGGCAAATGATTAATAACAATTTAAAATATCTAATATCTATTGATTTTCTCACTCCAAATTTCTACTATTCTAAAAAAAATTTAAAAAAAATACTTTCACACAACTTAATTCTAGAAATATCATTACAAATATATAATTATGCTTATCATATAAGGATAAGTAATAAATATCCATATCAAATATCTACTGATTTGTTCAATTCAAATTTCTATTCTAAAAGATTAAAAAAAAAACTAAACACTTACACACAACTCAATTCTAAAAATATCAATTGTACTCTTTTATTGTCTATAATTTTATACTTGTTATGAAACTGTATAAAATAATACAAAGAATAAAGTAGGGGAGAAGAGAGAAGATTTCTTATTGCTCTTGAATAATATTGAGGTATGTATTATAATGAAGAAACCCTTATATTTATAGGGAAAAAATAGACTTGGTCTTCAAGTAAGAAATTGAATTGGTCTTCAAGTAAGATTTCTAACAAAGGAATCTACATAAATAGACATTCACCATAAATATAATATGTTTATAATACTCCCCTTTGAATGTCTATTTGCTAGATTATGTGCCTCGTTAAAACCTTACTAGATAAAATCCTGTGGGAAAAAATTCTAGCGAAGGAAAAAGAGTACACATATCTAATAATACGCATTATTTGATGCCTCATTAAAAACCTTACAAGGAAAACCCAATGGGACAAAATCTTGTGAGGAAAAAAGAGTACATCGCGTATTAACTCTCCCTAATCAGAATATCAATCCAAGGACTTGAATCTTCGCATCCCGATCTTGTTTACCGTCTTCCTGAAAGTTATAGTTGGTAGACACTTGGTGAACAAATCAGCCACATTGTCAGTTGAACGAATCTGTTGCACATTTTTATCACCATTCTTTTGGAGCTCATATGTATAGAAAGCTCTGGCGAAATGTGTTTCGTTCTATCTCTTTTTATGAATCCTCTCTTTAGGATAAAAGAGTTTTGCAAGTTCCTCACTTAAACTTCTTTAAGCAAACAATCTATTGCCTTTTGAAAACTCTTCAAGAGTTTCAATTCAAGTTATCAACTTGCATAACAATATGAATGATTCTTGATTAATTTTAATCAATATGAGGATTATGAACAAGTTTTTCTAGTTATCAACTTGCATAACAATATGAAAGATTCTTGATTTATTTAATCAATATGAGGATTATAAATAAGTTTTTCAAGAACTTGTATATTTTCATGTATTTTAAATCCTTCAAATGCTTTCATATCAATTTTGACTAGTGACAATATTCAATATTAAATGCATGACGTTTTCTAGTGTCTAGTTTGCAAGTCAAATAAGCTTTACGCTTACCAAGATGCATCATTCCACTTGATAATTAGAGCATGCTTTAATATACCATAGATCTTAAATCCTCATAATCATTTACAATATTGCAATATATTGTATCAAAGATATCAATGACAAAATATTCTTTTTGTCGATTTGCAATGCGACATAACTTGTTGAGATCTCATCACTTCATTAATTTTAGGTAGCTATCCCTCTCATGAGGTTTCATGAAGTGTTATGTCATAAGCTCTTCATGAGCACATAGCCTCTTTATTATAACCATTTTGGATCATTTGCTCCTTTTCAAGAATTGGGATCAATTGCATGTTTCATGCATGTCATAGACTGTGTTCTTCAGGGATATTCAATAAGAGTCTTTCAACTCTTAGTTTCTTGTTATTTCCCCCTTATGTTAGATAAACTAACATATATTCCAATCTATCTTAGAGAATTCATCTCTTTATGCATCATGGTATATTTATTAATTATATACCGCATATCAAAATTATTAGATGAAAATTATATGGTCCATGACCATAAATCAATTGAGGAGAATTTGATCAAAATGTATTGGATTGATGCATATCTTTATCTATAATTTGTCATATTTCAAACCATGAAGCTTTGTTCTCATAAGCAATGATTGACCATTTATCTAAGACATTTAGTGTCAATCAACTTGAAAATTTATCAATATTATCAAGATGAATTATCTTGATTACGTATTGTGAAAGTTGTGCTCTTAACTCAATTATCTTGCACAAATAATTTTGCGAATATCAAACTTCAAGTAGACAATAAAACACATATATGATCATCTTATTAGAGGTGAGTCGTGATTCCTTTTAAATCTATAAATGCATCTAGCATTTGATTTATAATTTTTGCATGTGAATAATCTTTTGTACTTCTTGCTCACAAAGAGATGCACATGGATCAAGATGAGACAATGATGAATTTTTTCACAAAATTTCTCTTTTGATAGCATTATCTTCTCCCCCTAATTTTGGGAAAAGTGTCTCATCAAACCGACAACGATTTGAGACGAAAAAATATTGCAACATACAAAATTGCATTCCCATACATAAGTGGGCAATCTAGTTTTCACAAGTAATGGTCTTGCTATCAGTTGCAAGCGTTTATTAATGACTTAGTAAGATCATTTTGAGTATGAACATGAGCAACATGATGTTCAACTCTCATCCCAATGGATAAACAATAGTCATTAAATGCTTGGGATGAAAACTTTATAGCATTATCAAGGGGAATGAACTTAATTTGATTATCAGGAAATAGTGTCCGTAATCATATTATTTGTGCCAATTATTTTGCAAATGCCAAATTACGAGATGACAATAGGCACACATGAGATCATCTAGATGAAGCATCTATTAGGACCATAAAATATCTAAACGTCCCACTAGGTGGGTAAATAGGTCCACAAATATTTCCATTATACGTTCCAAGAATGCAAGGACTCAATTCCAACTTTCGTTGGTGATGGTCTCACAATCCACTTGCCTTGATAACAAATAGTACGAGAAAATTCACCATTTAAAAGAATCTTTAGGTTCTTTAATGGATGTCCATTTGAATTTTCTTTAATTCAAATATTATTAAAAGTTCTCATTCTTCATGAATGGAACACAATCACCTTAGCATATACTTATGATAGCTTAGTACCTCACTCCATATTCACATGCATTATTCAATCACTTGTCTTGTTTCAGATATTATGCATTGCTACCACATTCACTTTAGAGAATGAAGCATTTTAATGGAATATATTTTATGACTTTTCACCAAAAGCACAATATTTTGCTTTTGTTATCATTATATCATTCATATGGTGTATTGGGACTTGAGCCCAACGTCTTACACCATAAATTGATGTGGGTTGAGCCCAACATCTTATTATCATGTTTTTGGATGTACGATCATTTTCAAGTGATCATATCTTTCTTTTAGGCTTTTTTCACAAAAGAAGTGGATCTGTAACTGTGAGATATTCATATTTTCAAGATTTCATCAAGATGATGACACAAGAATGTCGTAGTGTTAAAACAGTCTTATTTTGATGCTTTATTTCATCTTTAATGGTCTCTTTGAGACCCATAGCATCTAAGTGGATTTCAATATCTACCACTCATGAAAGATAGTTCTGCCCGAATTATGAATGACAACGAACTCAAGTTTCTCAAGGTTAGTCATATCAATAAAAATAAAATAAATAATACCTTAACCTTGAAATTTAACCTTCGCTCTTTGGTAGAGTCTCGTGCTAAC
Organism: Solanum virginianum; assembly: GCA_000787875.1. Lineage (NCBI taxonomy): Eukaryota > Viridiplantae > Streptophyta > Magnoliopsida > Solanales > Solanaceae > Solanum > Solanum virginianum. The sequence goes on from DF357231.1 coordinate 23,697, forward strand.
AAGGTTAGTCATATCAATAACGATAAAATAAATAAATAAACAATAGCTTAGCCTTGAAACTTAACCTCTATTCTTTAAGACGGTAGAGTCTCGTGCTGATAAAATGTTACCAAACTGTATAAAACAATACAAAGAATCAAGTAGGGGAAAAGAGAGAAGATTTCTTATTGCTCTTGAATAATATTGAGGTCTCTGTTACAATGAAGGAAACTTTTATATTTATAGGGAAAAAACAGACTTGGTTTTCAAGTAAGAAACTGAATTGGTCTTCTAGTAGGATTCCTAACTCCTAAAGGAATCTACATAAATAGACATTCACCATAAATAGAATATGTTTATAACAATACTCATCATTCAAGGGCAAATGATTAATAGTCATTTAAAATATCTATTGATTTTTCTCACTCCAAATTTCTATTCTATTTTTTTTTTTTAAAAAAAAAAGAAACTTACACACAACTTAATCCTAAAAATATCAATACAAATTTATAATTATGCTTATCATACAAGGATAAATGATAAATATCCACATCAAATATCTACTGATTTGCTCAATCCAAATTTCTATTCTAAAATTTTTTAAAAAATAAAAACAAAAACTAGACACTTACACACAACTAAATTCTAAAAATATCAATTGTACTATTTTATTGTCTATAATAAATATCTCATTCTTGTTATTTCAACTAAAAATTCATAGACCTACTTCTATTTTCTTAATTTTTCATTTAAAATATTTCTTTGTTTCAGCTAAAAACTCATATATCTACTTCATTTTCTTTTTAATAGTAATAACTCTTAACTATGCATAATAATGAGTTAACTTATCAAGAAGTTTTAGAATTGGATTGGAACCTACTCGCATACGGAACTTAATCACATATAAGACTTAATTTTGTATTTTTTAAAATCACATAAAAGGCTTAATCTTTATATTTTCTTTTAGATTCCTGGATTATAGAGAAACTAAAACAATTACAGCACAAGCTTTGAGCATTTTTTGAGTTTTCAATGGTGATTTTTTTAAAAAAAAGTTCTAGGCTTTTATACCTCACTTTCTACAATTGAATTGTCTTTTTTGATTGGTAAATATGAATAAACATTTGAAATTTTGCATATCATATTTTTTAGCAGTATGTTTTTAATTAGTAAAGCATTGTTAGTCCTCCTCCTTCTCCATTATTACGTTGAAAAAATAATATTGTGTTGTGGCTTACGATACTCTTAGAATATTTTGATATCCATTTTGATATTTTAATTAATTATTATTTACTTCCCTTTTGCAGATATTCATCCTAAATTTCTTCATATGATGGTTTCTAAAATGATAAAAAAAAATTGTCTGCTAAGCTGATGATTTCAACTCTTACTTATAAGAAAAGATGAATTCAAACTTGCTTATGCACATATTGCAGATGAAAGAATCCTATAATATATGAATAACGATGTAGTATAATGTTGCGTTTTATTTCACACGTTGTATACAGAGATGACATGTTCTGATGTGTTAGTATGGAGACTTTTGACTGAGTTTAGTCTAATTATTATGTTCTGCTACACGTTGTGCACAAAGATGACATGTTCTGATGTGTTAGTATGGAGACTTTTGACTGAGTTTAGTCTAATTATTATGTTCTGCTACACGTTGTGCACAAAGATGACATGTTCTGATGTGTTAGTATGAAGGTTTTTGACTGAACTTAGTCTAATTATTATGTTCTATTGTTGGCGTTAAGGTCTTTGACCAAGCTTAGTTCAATTATTTTAATCATATTTATAAAAAAATATATATAAAAAATAAATATATTGAGTGATGTTGAGCAGGGACATTCTCATCTAATACATATATATGTACATATTTTGTGTATACTGTGGAGAAGGCCGGAAGAAGATGGGGACAGAGAAAAAGAAACATAGGGAGATGGAAAACAGGGATACTACAAAAATGTATAAATAAATGAATGGACAGCAACAGAAGAAAAGAAGGTGAAAGCTCAAGTCTCTATTACACATTTTGTATAATTAAAATAAATAAATAAATAGGTTGAGTGACTTTGAGAGAAATATTAATAGTTGAGTGATGTTGAGTGATTTTTTGAGAAAATAATTTATCACTCAGTGACTTTGAAGTTAAAAATGAAAGTTGAGCGACTTTACGTGAAAAGAATTCATAGTTAGGTGACTATCTGTGATATTAAATTCACTTTATTTCTATTCAAAATAAGGAAGAATTCCTCACCAATAAAATAGTGGTGTTTCTGTGAAGGGTATGCAAGAAAGATGAGAAGTATGGATAAATATTGTAGTATGTGGTAAAGTTAGTGTAGTGAAAGAGATACAAAAGAAAGTAATTATATGTTCAAGGAAAATATTCTTTTCTGGAGCTTTGTACTTTTCAACTAATTCAAAATTATTTGAGTTATATGACGTTGTTAGATCATTGTATCCTGGAGGGAATAAGTCAAGAGATTTCGCCGCTGAATTGGTGTAGATTATACTATAGTACACCTGAATCTCTGTAAAGAAAATTGTGCCTCAGTTTGAATATATTTTTTATTCAATTTTATCATTTTATTTTCGACTATAATTATTATATTTATGATATATTATACCAATAAAATTTATATTAATGATTACGGTGATTCAAAGCCTTTTTCAAGATATACAACAAGGAAAAAAATTGAATATCGGAACTTTCGAACATTTTCAATGCACACGTAATTGACTAATCACTATGACAATGAAAGCGTGACATTTTACCTCTGTTATTTTCTTCTTTTTAATTCGTTAAAAATGTTAGACAATTTAATTGCTTGTAAGTTAGTAATACTAGGAAATAAACGTGTCCGCAAGGGAAAATATAAGTGGGGACCTCAGCCAACCAATAGAAGAAAAATGAGGGAATTAACATTTTTAATGAATATGATATGATCATTAAGTTGAACATTCCAAAAGATAAAATATATAAATTATTACTCACATAAAAATTATATCTTTAGAGATCGTTTGGTTGGGAACAACTTATCTCAGAATTAGCTATTCTGAAATAAGTTATTCCATATACATGGTGGGATAACTTATCTCATCACTGTAATATAAATGATGAGACAACTAAACAAGTCACTATTTTTTATTTCATGACTAGTTATTTTTATCCATCACACCAACCGACAGAAAAGAACAATATCCATGATAATATTACTCATGGTGTAGAAGAGAGTACACAATCAAATTGTAAATTGTAGGTACAACATTTGGTACTTGATACATATATTAGATAATAAAGCTAACACTGAATTCGTATAATTTCGTCCTTTTGAGTAGGAATTGGAAGGTGACCTTTCTCCTGTAGGCTCTTCACTGTCTCATATAAGCTTTGTTTAACTGGTGTAAATTCCAGACCCAAATCTTTTAACTTTTGGTTTGAAAATTTGTACGGTTTTACCCTTGGCTTCGTGACGTCCGAACACCTGATATTTTTACAATTAAAATTAAACCAAGATTTGAGTACAACTAATCATGATGAAGTCATTAAATATAGTTATAATGGTAAAGTAGGAGAAGTTGGGAGCAGCTCAGCCAGCCATGATGGTGATGTTGTGGTAGGTAAGATCCTTTCAAGTCGAAAGAATATTGATACTCAAGTGTTTGTTAGTGGGTCACTTTGTTTTTATGGTGGCAATGCTTAGGTCATACTCTTAAAAGTTTGGTACATCTACTGGAAAAAAGCAAGTTCAACCCCCTTTTTTGTGCATTCTGGAAAGCAAAAACATCCAACAACACATTTTGTCGACTAGGAGATGTTAATTTGCAACAAAAATTCATGTAAATTGAACTTACTTGGTGGGGATGGGATATTCGGGGAAGAATTTAGCGAGAATTTCAACGACGTCACCACGGTGAAGGACACTCTCAGCGCAAAGGTAACGGCCAGATGCTGAAGGAGTCTCGTAGAGAAGTATATGAGCTAAAGCCACATCCTTAACATGTACATATGCTTGAACTGAATTGGCATATGTTTTAGCTGAGCCAGTAAGGTACTTGAGGATGTGAAGAACACTGGCATTCACAGTGTTTTGGAGCAATGGTCCAAGCACCAACACTGGATTGATCGCAACTAAATCAACTCCTTTCTCCCTTGCCTCGTCCCACGCTGCTTGTTCTGCCACCATCTTCCCATAACAGTACCAATTCTGTTTGTTTACAACCATCGAATTTAAGTCAGTAACCTCATATAACATGTTAAATTTTACGTGTATAAATTTGGTTGACCTTAGTGTTCTTGCAGAAATCAGGATCACTCCAGCAAGTCTCGTCAACGACTTTCTCAGGATCTCGGTTTGGGTCCATGTACACAGCTCCAATTGAGGAAGTGAACACAACCCGTCGTACGTTGCCCTCTGCAGCTGCTGTTATTACATTCCTAGTACCAATAACTGCTGGCTCCACCATTTGTTCCTTCAAAATTATTAAACAAAGGAAAATTAGAAACTAAAGGACATTAAAAAAAGACCCTTCTTTTTCCATCGTGGACCTCTTGGTGGAATAAAAACCATAAACAAATTAAAGTTTGTCTAGTGAATTGACAATCCAACTAATGGTAGAATTGGCCCCAGTCCACCTAATAATACTAATTTATGGTATTTATGTTTGTTGGATATATACTACTCCAATCATCCACCAAGAAGGGCAAAAAAGATTAAAAACAGAGAAACAAGAAAAACCAAAGCTAGTAGGATAACTGATAGTCCAACTAACACAGAAAAGATAAGAATTTATTGTAGTTGTGTGCACGCTTCTTTTCGTGTCGAAAAAAAAAGACTAGTCTGATTCAAGCAGGACCACGAATTAAATGGATAAGTTGAAAAGACTTACTGGATCATCAGTGACTGGTGAAGCTGTGTGGAAAACTCCGTCACAGCCGCTGATTGCTTCACGCAAACTCTGGTAATCAAGAAGATCACCTCTGTACAGAGTCAGCCTCTCTTTTGCTCCTTCAAGCTCCCTCAAATGACAATTCTTTGGATCATCTATGTATAACCAATTTTACAACAAAAGAAAAAGAAAAAAAAAGGCATTAATTAAAAGTACTCAAAAACAGAGCCTAAATCAATGATCTAAAGTCAGTGAGTTCAAAATAGATATATATTTTAATTTTGTTTTTTCTAACATGATTCAAGGCGAAAATGATGGGTTCAGTTGATTTGAAAAGATGATGAACATGGAGTACAGTATGCATACCAGGATTCCTTACTGTTCCCCTTACAGTGTAGCCTTTTTCGAGAAGAAGTTTAACAAGCCAAGAGGCGATGAAGCCTCCGGCACCAGTAACACACACCACTTGACCGGAAACGGATGGCATGCTGCTTTTCCGATGAGCTAAGTGATAAAAGATGATGCAGACAGAAGTGATCCAGTAGAATTAGCTACTCTTTTCTTGGAAAGTACTATGCAAAGCCGAGGGAATGGAGTGCATATATAGAGGTGGTTTGGTACATTACACTCAAATTAAATTTGAGATTGATATATTAGCTAATTATTATTTTTATTTTGTATTAAAATAATAAAATGGTACCTTATATAGAAATTAAAATAAAATAATCTCATAAAATATTTTGATTCTCCCTCGCTTACCAAACAAGAGCCATGTACACCAACTTTTGGTTCAAATTTGTTGGTACAACTTACTCTGATGTGAATGGACTAGTTGAGATCCTCCAACCATGTCATCCTAATTATATTGAATTAAGTTGATGAAATTGACTAGAAGAACTATAAACAATATGATTAACAAAATTCTTTATGAATTAAAGGAGATTAGGAATAATTGCACGTTTAGTCCCTTAGTTATTGATGAATTCTAATTTTAATCCAAGAAATATTTTGCTAGCATATTTAATCTTCAATTAACTAAGATATTCTTTTTACATCTCCTTATTAAGAAGTATATGTGATAGCGTAATTTTTGAACTATATCATTATTAACAATGAAGTAACAATACAAATTTTATATAATGGACTGACAATTGAATAAGTTTAACACATAATAATTCGTTAATTTGTGGAGATTCCAAAGATTGACATAATTATCCGAAAATCAAATCAGATCAAACTAAATCGATTTTTCAGTTTCAGTTCTTTTATTTTTTGATTCGGTGTCAGTGTTATTTTTTCAAAAGTTTGATTCTTTGATTTAGTGTGTAGTGTAGGGGTCTCGAAACTTCGATGCACCGAAGAATCAAATTTTTATTTAAAAAATTTAAAAAATTATATATATATTAGACCGAAAAATAAAATTATATTTTTATACATATAAATTAACTAGTAATTAAATCATTCATGAAACAAGTCAAAGTAACAACAAATTATAGTTAACTTGAAATATTACTTTTCAAGAGAAATTCAAACACATTTTTGCCAATTTATGTTAATGTCATGTAAAGGATGTCTTCGTGCTTGTTTTCCGCAAGCAAGCAATAGTTGGAGGCGCAAGTTCTTGACAAAGATAAATATAATTTTTTTAAGCACAATAAGTGTTCCTTGAAAGCACATCATCATTTAACATGATTTTAAGTGTGTTATACTTTGATTTTGTTTTTATTTTATTTTTCATTAGTTTGCACCGAAAAACCATTTTAAAAGCACCGAATTAAACCGAATCGAACTTGAAAAAACCAAACCAAACTGAAATATTTTGGTTTGGTATATGATGCACACTTGTTCATAACCTAAAATCGAAGAACCGAACCGAAATTTGCTAAAACCAAATCGAAGAACCAAACGCTCACCCCAAGAGATCAAAAGTGCACATATCAATTAATTAAAAGTTAAATATGCTTAATTAGAAATTACAAGAATCAAAATTAGAATTTATTGATACCTGAAGGGCTAAAAGTGCAAATTTACTTTTTTTGGTTGTATTTTGTATCAACTTTACATATTTTAGGCATAAATATTATTAAACCCACTATCCTTAATTAGGTTAATCAAATTTTATTCATTAGCAGTCAAGAAAAAACACTATTAAAATATACTAAAAATTCTTGTTTTCTTTTGCCGGTCATGTTATTATAGTTGCCGGTAAAATGGTCACTGGCGTAATGTACCAATTAAAATAGTAAAAGTGTGCTACTATTGACCTATATGGTAATTTGATAATTAACTAATGTACTTTGTTTATTAAATTAATTGAGTAATTAAGCTGTGAAGGTTCTATGAACAAAAGTGTGTATTGACTTTGAAAGACCAAAGTTCTTAGAAGTTCAATATGTTTTGGTAAAGAACGATAATTATTGTGGAAGAATATCTAATGGCAAATTCTAGAAATAAGTTGTTTTTTTTTAACAAAAAAAAAAAAAGAAGAAGAAGAAGAAATACTTTTTCAGTTTCATTTTAATTGTCATGATGAGATGTACCCTTTAATTTTAGAATAATTGATTCTAAAGACAAAGTTAAAAAAAGATAATTAATTCTCTCTTGATTATTTAAATTGACCACTATATTGAAACAATAACTTTTAGTAAACTTGACCATTAAAATGGAATGGAGGGAGTAACAATATATTTATTTGAGCTTACATTGCTGGATTAAATATTGAGATTCTTGTTAAGACTAATCTAGTGCTAATTCATATATTAGCGTTCTTAATATTTGAATTTACTCTATTTACTAACCTGTTCCATGCTTAATGATTGACATTTTTGAATTCTGAGAAATAAAAAAAAGAAGAATATGCTACTATAAAAATAGTACTCAAATTTCAAATATAAAGAAAAAGATAACTAATAAAATACACACGCAGTAGTGACACCTAACAAAAAGGAATAACATGTGCAATACGTGCAATACCAATATTCTAAAAATAAATGCAAGGAAAGGAAATTACGTGATCACATGAAAGCACGCCACTACACTATGAATGACACTTGAGATTGGAAATCATTCATAATTAGAATTGTTAGTCACATTTAGTATAGGAATAGATAATCATAATCCTAACCAAATTAGGCTTTGCATCCTTATAAATAGGAGTAGAATAGTGATGTAGTGACAATATAAAAGCAAAATGAATCTAAATTGCTCGAGTGTTGCATTCGCATTGGATTAATCAACTGATTTCGGGTAGTCTGACCAAAATCAATAGAGAATCTATAATGACATTAAAAAATGAAATAACTTGTACCGTTTATCTTCTTCCAGAATTCTCCTCTTAATTAATATTTTTTCCCTCCAAATACCTAGTAAATTTTTTTACGTAATTTGACATATGTATGTACTTTTTTTTAGATATTTAGATTCGTGCAACCACATCTGCATGCATACCTGAATCTTGAAATTTAGATGATGAAGGATTCCACTTGTAAATCTACACATAACACCTGCAGCTACATACAATAATTCTACAAGCTAAAAAGACTTGTAGGATCAATATCCCTGATGAAAAATGTCACAACCATTCAGTTCTTTTTGCTGCTAAGACTAACATCTCATTTATCAAATCAATTGGATCACATCCCTTAATGGTAAATCTAATTTAATATTTACATCCCACTGCTTTATGAAAATTCTTCAAGACTTCCAGGAGTTGAGTTTCTGCCCTATCCATAACAGAAATTTCCATTGATTCAGTGCCCTTCTACTTTATGACCTGGAGATAAAAACTATCAACTTGCTGAACGAAAGAAGGTAAAATATTCAGTTCAGAATGCAGTTCTACGGGGTACAAGTGTAACAAACAGAAAGACCTTTTGGATGAAGAGATGTTTGGCCCTGTTGAGGAGCGTCTCTTTGCTTTCTTCTCTGAAGACCTGCTCCAGGTCGTCAAACAAAATCATATAAAGTGTCAATAATGTGCAAGAAATACAACTTAGTGCCTGTTTTAGAGAATGATATTCCTGATACCGTGCTTGAAACTAAGAGATGAGAGTACAAATATGTTATTCCCCTCGGATGGGAAAAAAAAAGATTTTGCAAAAAGAGCACACAAATATCCATCTAAGATACTTCTTGTTGGTATACCAATTCTTTCACGCGGTTTAACTTGCTTGAAATTTCAAACTTCGACAACATTAAAAGAATTTGCAAATCAAGTATATGTGAAGCTTCCTGTGGAATTTCCCGTGTACTCGAAGTGAATTGTCTGTCTTAAATACTTTCTGGGAATACCAATTTCTTTTAGGTGGGGAGATTTGCTCCGATATGTCACATATTTGACAACATTAAGATGAGAAGGCAGCCTGATAATTAGCCTCCACTCTCCAGGTAGAGACATGCAGAGATAGTTTGTTTTGGGTTGACTTGGATATCCAAACAAAGATTTACATAAATGGGAATTTTCTATTTGAGCTACACGTAGGACCAAAACTATCGACATGTCAAGCTGATGTGCTGGACAAATTCTAAAAGACAATTCGGTATGTACAAGTGAAGCACAACAACAGAAGCTGGATATCCCAAATATTATAACAAAGTTAGAATCATTACTTACGTAGTAGATGAGACAGCATGGCCTTGAAAGTCTAATCCACGGTCCTGTAAGGATTGCACCTAAAATAATGACATCAAACAAATATAAATGCAATAAGAATATGAAATCAGTATGAGACAACAGTATATATCAGACAGGTACAGAACCTTTTGAGATGAATTATCTTCGAGCATCTCCCATCGTTCTTTATGTAGTTTCAATTTCTCTGTTTCACCATCATCATAGTTAACCTAAAAAGGAAACACCAGACCAACTTCAGTCATTATTTCAGGAGGAGCTTTGGCAAAACACTACAGCCGTAAAACATGTTCAAGTTGGGTAAGATTTCTACTTCACGATCAGTATATATATCCCTTCCTTGGTTAGTTATGAATAAGGTTGTAACAAAGAGGTTTCTAAATTGTTAGGTCATCCCTGTATGTAAAGAATGGATTTATGCGGCAGATCTTGAATTTGAATAGTAAAATGGATTTGGCTATTCCTAAGCCCTATTTGACTCAACATGGAGATACAATAAATATTCATTAACAGACATATTAGCTGAAATAATTTAGATAAGGAAACATATGATACGAGGATTCAAACAGATCAAGGATGTTGAATTATTAATGTTGTTGTTGCAGTGGTGGTGGTGTATGTGCATTAAATATTGAATATATCTATAAATGTGAACGAGAAGTGTTTAAACATAACGAGTAACTCAAAGAAAATTATGAATTTAGTGAAAAAATGACAAGGCTTCATAATAATCTCATCACCGTGTGTTTCCTTTTCATACGATCAAAAGAAGAAACCACTCCCTTATAAAACCTACAAAGAGAAACATTAAGATGAGAAAATGTAGCAGATTCATCCTCCTTATTCAAGATACAGTAATACTGGAACCGGTGAAAATGAAATTGAAGATGTCATCTGACATTCACAATATTGGGTTTCTAAACTACAGCCCAAACTGAGTGCATTCACTGTAACTCATCAATTTTTATGTTGTCCTCTATTTCACTTGCAGAGGAATTGTGAGCCAACAAGTACTTGCAAAAAGAAGAATTCATAATGAATCAAATAAATAGAACAGCAATATCACCAGCAACATAAGTATGAATTGGTTGACACATTAGTATGAATTGTCTTGAGTAATTGAAAAATGACACCTCAGAGAGGGCAAGTATCTTAAGACGATGATATTTTGCCAAATGCTTGTGATAAGAACAGAAAGGATACTTAAACTATCCTGAAAGCTACATGCAGAACCGATTATAATCCATAATTCTTTCCTTGGCCTAGACAAAAAGATGTAGCACAAGAAATCATCAGCATTTAGACAAACAAGCTACATTGGGAACTCAGGAACTCAGAAACCACAAAAGGTTACCAGTCTGACTCTGCCTATGACGGGCATCATATGCAGGAATGACCTGCAATTTTTAACTCTGTTTAAAAAATCAAGAATCACAAATTAACACATACTTCATTTGTCCCTTTTTATGTGACACACTTCCTTTTTTCAGCCTATCCCAGAAAAGAAATTCCACAGTACTTACCTTCCATCCAACGGCCACCAAACTTTTATTCTAGTGCCAACCAGCTCCTTGCCATACTCTTTGATGGTACAGGGACTTTTAGAATCCTGAAACGAAAAATTAGAACAATGAGAGCTTCAGACATGAAAACACTTGGAATCACTTGCACTAAAATCTTTTTTTAACCCCTTTTCAACCCCCATGATTCCCCACTAACCACTAAGCCGATTCTCATTCATCTGGAGAACCACTTTTAGAACAAAAGAAAAGGTCTAAAGCAGAAAACCTGCTGGTTCTACAAAATCTTTATTTCATTGATATATGCAATAAAAACAAAAGGGAAAATGATTTTTCTTGAAGTTCTGGCACAGTAAAGCGCTAACAACTAGTTTCCTTCGAAGGGAAGTTCTTAGAGAAAGCAGTAAGTAGCAAGATGTGATATAACAAATCAGTATATGAAGCATTTTAACACAAACACCCATACTTGCACACATGGATGGACCAACTTTTACAGGATGTACAGTATCACGTGCACTTTCATTTATCATCTGATCAACAAATAATACAAGGGAAAAGGAAAGGGAAAAATATGCAAGTATCATATCTATTCACACATGGAACTGTTGCAGCTTACTTATTATAGTTAAACACAATAAAAGCATCTCATGCTCTTTTGGCCAAATATTGCATTGAGCAAATACTTTTGGCCAAATTTGCTAACTATATTCAATACTAGAGTATTCTAATGTCCGAAAGAATAGTATATCAGATGCGTAAATAACCTTTTGAGATGAATCATCTTCAAGCAATTCCCATTGTTCTTTATGTAGTCTCAATTTCTCTACTTCACCATCATCATATATGACCTAAAAAAGGAAACACCAAACAACACTGGTCATTTGGAACTTTCACGAGGATATTTTGCAAAATGTTAAAACCGATAAAATATGGTTCAAGTTAGATAATGCTATTTCATGATCAGTATATTTATGAATAGGGTCTACAACAAAGAGGTCTCTAAACTGTAAGGTTGTACCTGTAAGTAAAAGGGGATCTATCCGACCCCATTTGAGTTAGCACGGAGTTAGTTTACTTTACAGATATATTATCAGTGGTAGGAAAGTCTTTTTTGGAAACATATCATGCAAGGGTTTAAACTGATCAAGGAGTTGATGTTGTTATTCTGGAGTTGTACATGCATTAGGCATTAAAATATATCCCAAAATGAGAAGTGCATAAAAATAAAATGGAACATATAAGTAACTTTTCAAAATTCTGAATTAGAAAAACAATGACAAGAATTCATAAAAATAAATACTCTCGTCACCTCGTGTGTGTTTGCCTCAGAATCAAAAGAAGAAATGACTCCCACATAAAACCTATAAAGAAAAACTTTAAGATGAGAAACTGTAGCTAGATTCTTCCAATTCAAGACAAAGTAAAATCCAAATTGGTAGATACAATGAATTGAAGAACAAAGAGATGTTCAAAGTTGTGCGAACAATAATGGCATTAACTCAGATGTTATATGATGAAACTCAGGGAAAGAGTGATAGAACATATACTCAGGAACACGGCAAGAATAAACAGTTTAGATTTATTACAGATAGATCTACATCAGAGGCTACATTCCTGCAGACTCTTTGATGTGCCGTGAAATTACGGCACATCTATGTCATTTGCATACACTTTTCATGTCCTTAATGGATTTTTAGTATATGATTCTTACGTTATTTTATATTTTGTAGATATTTTGAGGCTGGACACCAAAAATAGAGCAAAAACAAACAAATGCGTCAAAAAAATGAACCAAGTGCAGCAAATATCCCTTCTGTGGACCGCCAAAAACCAGACTGCACATTGCAGAATGGGTCAGTCAGCCACAAAAAGTGTTAAAGAACTTTAAAGACCAATTTGCGATAACCTTTTCTTGTCCCACTGCTGTCCTGCAGACTGCATTCCATTCTGCAATCAAGAACAACATGTCATGAAGCCCATTTCCGGACCGCACTCTGGTTCTGCAGAGTAACATCAAGACCACAGTTTAGGACTGAAGTTCCTGATGTGAAGATGGGAGTCTACTCTGAGAACACTGACCTTGTTCCCGAACCGCAGACCAGTTATGCAGTCATAATGGACACACAGTGGAATTTTTGTAATTTTGCTTGATTTTTGTTAAGAGTCCTATAAATATTAGTTTTATGGTCTTGTGTCATATCTTTGGCAGTTTATGCCAAGCTAGGAAAACAAGGAACACCAACCACAACTAGGGCTCGAAGATTGGAGACATTCAATGAGAAATTCTTTACCTGTATCTTCTACTTTTTTTTTATATTTAAATATTTAGTGGTGAGATGGATGTGTGTACATACCAGGAATGATAAAATTAGGAATGAGACCATTCGGGAGAAGCTATAGGTGGCCCCTGTGACTGACAAGATGAGGGAAGCGAGACTACGATGGTTTGGATATGTGCAGAGAAGAAGTATCGATGCTCCTATTAGGAGGTGCAAGAAGTTGGATTTAGGAATTACACGGAAGGGTAGAGGTACACTGAAGAAGTATTGGGAGGAGGTGATCAGACAAGATATGGTGAAACTTGATCTCACCGAGTGGTGTAGTCGTTAATTTCACATTTGGATATTGTTTTAGAGATAATATATTAGGGTCTTGATTATTCTCTTATGCTTTTGTATTGCTATTTAACGATTGGTTTCTTGTACACCTAATTGATCTTGTGCTTTCAATGCTTTCCAAAGAGAGTGATCAAAACCATAGGACATCCCTTGTTATCCTTAATTAAACTTGAAAGAGAACATTGGGAATTGGGTTAGATTAATTAGCATGGTTTGAGGCTTTAACCCTCATCTAATGGGTTCAACCTAGAAATAGGAAGAACTTAAATGTAGCCCAAAATTGAAATGTAATTAGTGTCTCGTAGTTGGTTTTGAAGAGCTACCTAAGATAGATCCGCTTAATAGTCTAGAGATATTAGTTGGTAATTGGGATTCCAGCGCTAACTACTTGTCCCATGATTATTATTAGTAGTTAATTATTTGTAATGGATCGTTCTTGATGATAATTAATTCCATAATTTCCATATCTCTTGTTTTCCTTTGCTTGCGAGGCCATTGATCATTCTACCCGCTTTCTTCGTAGATTTCATCTATATTACTTTTGAGCAAAATTAAATATTTGAAAATCATTTGGTTAGCTTAATTGGTGACAATTCCATAACTAGCTTGATTTCCCTAGCATATTGTTCCATGTGGAATTCGATCCTGACTCTAAGTTTGGTAAATTTTATTGCAATGACCATGTACACTTCTCTTTGAGGAGTAGATTTGGACATTATCACTCTTCTAACAAGATTTATGGAAATTTATTATGAGAAGAGATATGCATTTTCCTCTTTGTATTCAATAAGTATTGCATGACCGAATAATTAAGGAAGGGCGGACTACGGGGAGGGTCGTTTTAAGGAGATGACTCGTCAGGCGGTCGAAGTAGGACTTCTTTGGGAAAAAGAACTTGAATAAGTTTGTTTTTCTGAAGGAGTCGTCATTTTCTATCAGGAACGCTATGTCATTTTCAATCCCGACGTATTTTGGATGCTTGAAGGCCCCGCTGACATGAAGTGATGAAGAAAGGATTCTTCTTTATGGATGGTGATCGATCATGATATCCATAGCCTTGCTTCTTTTTCGGCCAAATCCTGATTTCGTTTTGCTTCTCCCGATCGTCGAGCCTGATCGACTCGACTCTTTTCCATGCCCCCCAGCCTCTCACTTCGTTTCATTCTTCTTCTGTACCATCACTTGAATGAAGACACCCGATCAGCCCGACTTTACCAAATGCCCCCCACCGGCCCTTCTCCTTTACGGGGAAGAAAGAAATGCATGAATGTTCTTTTGGGAAAATGTATAATAATACACCTACTGAGACACCTATCATGTTCATTGACCTAGATAGCGTATAAAAAGAAGTACCATGGAAGGTCCTTTGGTGGGTAATGGAGGAGAAAGGAATTCATAATAAATATGTGACAGGCATTAAGGACATGTATGAAATAGTGGTCACAAGCATAAGAACTAGTAAGAGATCCAAAGAAATTGAGTTTCCCCTAACCGTGGGTTTACATCAAGGATCGTCATTGAGGCACTACTTGTTTACTCTAGTTATTAATGAACTAACCAACATAGCACAACGTGAGGTCTTGCACCATTCGCTGATGAAATTTTGTTAATTGATGAAATCGGTAAGGGTGTTAACCAAAAGATTGAACTGTTGAGAAGCACTTTAGAGAGCAAGGATTTTTGGATGAGATGAGTACAAGACTAAATATATGCAATAAAGTTTAGTCAACATGAGAAGAACAAAGTTGAGGTGAGACTGGATGGATTTGACATGCCGGAACGCAAACAATTTAGATATCTAGATTCTCGTTATTCCAAGAGGATGAACTGAAAGATGAAGATGTTACTCAATTAAAATAAAACCGGATGATTTAAATGGAGAAGTTTTGCTAGGGTGTTATGTGATAGATTGTAAGTTTTACATAACAATTATAAGACCTACAATATTATAGTATAGTGAATGTTGGGCCATTAAGTGCAACATATCTACAAGATAAGTGTCGCGGAGATGTGCTATTAAGATGGATGTGCGATGATACATGATTATATTAGACAAAAAATGACCACATTCACTAGAAGGTGCTAGTAGGATAAAATGATAGAAGGTCACTTGGGATGTTTTGTCGTGTTCTACATCGTTAGATTACATAGGTATGAAATCATAATGACTATAGGTGTTAAAAGAAGATGAGGTAAAGCCTAAATTCACAAGGGAAAAAGTTGTGTTGAAAGACCAAAAATTTCTTCAAATCCATCCAAATTTAGCTAAAGATACAACACAATGGAGGGAAAAGATCTTATATAGGTGATATCAACATATTGTGAGTATGTTTTAGTCATTTTAGTTCGTTTATTAAGATCATATGCTTTTCTAGGAGTATTTTATCCTTATAATAGATTTATAGGCTAGTAAAAATACTGAACACTTTTACTATTGTGTATATTTATTTAACTTATCTTTGCTTTAACTTTATTTGATATGCATTTTAAGAAATAAGACTGAAACATAGTTGTTGTTGTTGTTGGTAGAAACGATACTGATGATGTCATCTAACATTCAATAACTCAAAATAGTGTTTCTAAGCTACAGTCCATACGGTGCGACATTCGTAGAGGAATTCTATGAATACTTGCAAAAAGAATAATTGAGTGTGTTAAAGAAGTAGAATAGTAATAATTCCAGTGATACAAGCCTGTTTATACAAGAGGTGGGAGAAATCTAACAAGAGTAAATACTACAATCACTCGAATTGTAGTGGAGGCTAGTTGTTTTTCAGGTGACTGATACTTTTGGGAATATAGAATGAAGCAGAGAGGAAAAAAAGGTAAAACAGAAGGATCATGTGGTAGATATGTTATTAGTTTAGTACGAATGGTCTCAAGTAATTGGAAAAAGACATCTTGGGGTGTCTAAGTATCATATGCTGAAGATAAGGTTTCACATTTTTGTGATCAGAACAGAGGATACTTAGACTACCATAAAGCTACACATGGTATGTAAGTTTGAGCTCTGCTTAGAGCATCAAGGATCATGAAGTACCATATAACTCATGAAATACTGAACAAAACAAGGTATAATGCAAAGTTATGATAAAACCCATGCTACTAAAGATCTATATCATCAATTCAAAGACTTATACGAGTACAACTATACTGTCGAAGGAGATTCTTGCACATAAAGCCTAGCAGGCAAGGCAATGTTTTAAAGAACAAACCCAATAATTGAAGGTTACATCAAGTTTCTAAAAAGAGTGCATGCATTATAGTTGGGTGTGACTAATACAATAAATTTACAATGGTGTTGCAGTCCTCACATCAATACTTTAAAGAACTTACACTTGCTCCAATGGCCACCAAACTTTTATTTTAGCGCCGATCAGTTCTGGACCATGATCTTTGCTGGTACGAGCCCTTTTAGGTTCCTGAATGGAAAAAATAGAGCCACAAGTGCTTCAGATTCG
>DF357231.1:40830-59415 GCA_000787875.1 Solanum virginianum
GAACGAGCCCTTTTAGGTTCCTGAAAGGAAAAAATAGAGCCACAAGTGCTTCAGATTTGAAAGCATTCAGAACTACTTGTTTTCTTAATTTTTTTTTTAATCCCCTTCTTGTGACTCAGCCCCTCAACCTACAGGTTGAAGGTGGAGGCTAATCACTAACCTAGTCTTCTCTTTTCTGGAGAACCACTTTAAAAACAAAGCAGAATTATTGTCAGTTCTATGATATTTAATGAATTATGGAATGATTGGTATCTGCTCAACTTCAAAGGAGGAAAAATACTTTTTCTGCAAAATCTATCGCATTAAAGAGCTAGAAAATAGTTTCAGTGAAGGGGATTTCTTAAAAATCAGTGATGTTGCAAAATGTAAGATACCAAATCAGTATATGAAGCATTTCGACAATTTATATCCATACATACAAAGCTCTGATAATTGCATATATGGAGGTTTCACAGATAGGAGTTAAATCTACATATAGTTATAGATCAGTACCTCATGTTTCCTTATAGCCAACTTCCTCCTGGATTTATAATTAGCACATTTGTTTAAGTGATTTTCATCTTTGACTGATAATTTAGTAGCCTGTGCAGCTCACAAGTAAAAAAGAGAATTGCAAAAGGAAAGTAATAACTTGTTCATTGCAAAAATAAATTAGCAAAGATCTTGAGATCACAATTACTGAGCTGTACTGATGTCAACCTTATCTCCAGATTCTTCAGTATCGTCCATTTCAGTAGTCGCTTTCTTCTTCTTCTTCTGTTTCATTCCAAGAACTTGTTGCAGTGATGGCTCCCTGTGTTCTTTGATGTTTCCTTCTTCATTTATTATGCTAGATTCAGATTTTCTCTCTGTGTCATCATCTGAAGCAGACTCACTCTTCCTTGAGTCCCTTCCTCGTTTTGCACATAGTGTGCGCTTGGTTCTCTCTCCCCAAGTGAGACCTAACTGAAGAGAATCTTTTTCCTGAACCTGGGATTGCGGCACATCTCCTACTGGAAGTAACACAACCAGCTCAGCATCCTCATTTATCCGGATCTCATTTTTCTTGGGCTGACGCCAATGACAATGAGTTCCAGTGCAATTATCATCATGTTCAGACACCAAAGAATGATGGCCACTACTACCTGTAAGCTTATTACTTCCAGTCCCTTCATGGTTTTCTTTTGGCACATTTGTTGTTGGTTGCACATCTTCTGGATTATCAGGTTTCATGATGTTTGTTGCAAAAGTATCCTTTAGCTTCCCCCTGTGAGTGTCATCCTGCACCACTGGCTCACGAAATTTAGCCTCAGATGGACCAACTTTTACAGAATGACCTGTAAGTTTATGACTTCCAGTCCCTTTTTGATTTCCTTTTGGCACATTTGTTGCTGGTTGCATATCTTCAAGTTTGTGACTTCCAGTCCCTTGTTGATTTCCTTTTGGCACATGTGTTACTGGTTGCATATCTTCTAGATTATCAGGTTTCAGGATGTTTTCTGTACAAGTATCCTTTAATTTCTCCCTGTGAGCATCATCCTGCAGCACTGGCTCACAAAATTTAGCCTCAGTTGGACCAACTTTTACAGGATGACCTATAAGTTTATGAGTTCCAGTCCCTTTCTGATTTTCATTTGGCACATTTTTTGCTGGTTGCACATCTTCTGGATTGTCAAGCTTCATGATATTAGTTGTACAAGTATCTTTTAGATTCTCCCTGTGAGTGTCATCCTGCAGCACCTGCTCACAAAATTTAGCCTCAGATGGACCAACTTTTACAGGATGACTTGCAAGTTCATGACTTCCAGTCCCTTCCTGGTTTGCTTTTGGCACATTTGTTGAAGGTTGCACATCTTCTGGATTGTCAAGTTTCGTGATGTTTGTTGTACAAGTATCCTTTAGCTTCTCCCCCTGAGTGCCATCCTGCAACATTGGCTCACAAAATTTAGCCTCAGATGGACCAACTTTTACATGATGAATAGTATCAAGTGTATTTTCATTTGCCATCTGCTAATACTACTATCTATTCACATATGAAACTGTTGTTGCTTCAGTGTTAGGGATGAAAATGGGGGGCGGGTTAGGTTGAGCTCAGCCCTCAATTTTTTTTAAACCATCCCACCCTGCTACAATTTTTTTCATTTTCAACCCACCCCTTCCCATAAAGACCCACTCTGCATAAATTTTTAAGTTTCTTTCTTTTTTAATTGAGTTTAATATGAAAAATAAAAATTCATAATTTTTTTTCATTTTCCACTAATTAACATTCAACAACTAATTAATTGTTTCCTAATCGCTAATTAACATTTCAACAACCAACAATTTACCGGACATGCCAAGTTTAAATTTTAGAATAAAAAATAAAACTAAGTCAATGTTTAATATAAAAAATTTATATATTTGATTTTTATCAATTACAAAGATTTAATTTTCTTCGAGTTCCTATTTGGTTCTTTAAACCCGCAACCCACCTCGCCTGTCTTAATTTTAAAAATAATAACTTCAACCCGCACCTCCCCCCCCCCAACCCCCGCAAAGCTCTAAACCCGCACCATTGCCATCCCTATTCCTCATTATAATTAAACACAATAGCAGCACATAGTCTCCTTGGCATCCCCTGCTTTTTGGGCCAAATATTACATTATAGCCAATACTAAAATCTTGCCAACTAAATTCAACACTAGAGTATTCTAATGTAAGTTGAGTGAAGTTATTCTAATGCTGTCTCTAACTCCTTTTAGTGATATATGTTTACAACAAGGATAATTGACCAGTGTATGCAAAGAGAAAAGTTCTTTAAAAACTGTATTTTCCTGTAGACTGTAATGACATGGCACTTGAGTCTTACTACAACATAAAAGCTAACTTAAGAAAGGCAGGATAGCCAAAGTCCATTAAGCTTGTCATCGACAAATTGCATAGAAAATGGTATCGTTGTATGCAGTTAGATTTTGAAAAGTAAATGACATAACAAAGAAAGATATCAGACTTCTGATCTTCAAGGGGTATGGGGGACAAGCAGGGCATATAGCCCATAAAGACCTGGAATCCATTCGTTCATATGCACACTGATGGGATCATCCACAGTGAAGATAATACTTGAAAAGGGACTACGAGTCACCTTCTTTGAGCAATATTCTATTTTTGAGAGAGAAGAATGACCAAAAGTACACTTGATAATACATCTGACCATTGATCTTGATTATGAATCAAGAAAGACGGGATCTAAAGGCACGCGATTTGTGATCTTTTTAGAATTTTGAAGGAAATTGATCTTTCACCTTGCACAGGGATATCTCTCCTTATGAAGTCTAAGAAAAGAGAGATATCCTTGCAAAAGGTAAAAGATCAATTTCCTTCAAAATTCTAAAAAAATCAAGAATCGTGTGCCTTTAGATCCCATCTTTCTTGATTAATAATCAAGACAATGGTCAGATGTATTATCAAATGTACTTTTGGTCATTCTTCTCTCTCAAAAAATAGAATATTGCTCAAAAAGGGTGACTCGTAGTCCCTTTTCGAGTATCATCTTCACTGTGGATGATCCCCTCAGTGAGCATATGAACGAATGGACTCCAAGTCTTTATGGGCTATATGCCCTGCTTGTCCCCCATACCCCTTGGATATCAGAAGTTTGATATCTTTCTTTATCATGTCATTTACTTTTCAAAATCTAACTACATAAACGATACCATTTTCTGTGCAATTTGTAAGTGACAAGCTTCCCGGTGCTAAACTATACTGTACTAGGATTAAGACTACAAAAGATAACAATCTAATTCTAAGGCATAATGAACAAAGGATGTGGTTGGAATTTAGATGGAGCAAAATTGCAGGTAATGAGACAGGTGCTAGTTTTATCAACAATATGAAGTTACTGAGTGTCTAGTCTACCATCATGCACAAGAAAGAAGGAAAAGCCGAAATTTTTAATCATGACGTTTATGCCCACTTGTATGTGTAAATGAATGCTTGGATGTATAGACAATGAAATTGAAGTATCAACATTAAATAAAGCATCATATCAATAATCATTTATTTCAAGAAAAGCAATCAGCCATTGTTTTAGGTGTGACAAGATAGTTATGAATACAACATACCATTTCTTTTCCTTTTGGCATTTCATTGCATAATAATGCAGAAATTGAGGCATAATCATCAGAGTTTAAGCTCATTGACTTAAGGGCTTCCGCAAGGTAAGGTTTAACAATGGCAGCACAGTCTTTTAGGACTTTCTCCCCCAAG
The DNA here is from genome assembly GCA_000787875.1 of Solanum virginianum. Classification (NCBI taxonomy): domain Eukaryota; kingdom Viridiplantae; phylum Streptophyta; class Magnoliopsida; order Solanales; family Solanaceae; genus Solanum; species Solanum virginianum. The sequence continues at coordinate 45,055 of DF357231.1, forward strand.
ATTGATGCAACAAGTGAGTCCATCTGGATAAAAGAAACTGCTGGATTAGAAAAGTGGCAAAGAAATATATTTGAAAAAGAGGTTAATATGAGATTGTTTATTACCTGATTATCAATTTTGAGACTGTCAAGAAGAGGCCGTAGAAGCTCTACTGAGAGTTCATCACTCTCATCTATGAGCAAAGTCATGATTTCTTTCATCCAAGTAAATATATTATGAGGATGGTAGGGCCTTCATAGAAAAATATAACATAAATATTACTATAGCCAGCAAATCATCAGAGAAATATTATCTCTAGAATAACCTTATCCTCATCCACTGGGACAAAATGGCATGGTTTATGACGTCAACAGTCTCCTACATGCTTAGGTGGGGGCTCAAACGGAGTATACGCAAAGCAGCTGAATGCATGTACGGTTGAGCAGTGTTTCAATGCATAAGAGTATTTCGGATCACCACCTTTTGGGAGCTAGTCAGTGCCCAGTAGCAGAGCTTTGTCCGAAGGGAGTTCATAAAATTACTTTTATATAAAAAAAACACTTTTTTTAGTATATGTACTATATGCTGAATCCCTTGGCTTCTTTGTGTGAATGAAAACAGAATTCTTGATTTCGAAATGGTTGTCCTTCCGAGATGGATCTATGATTTCAATTTGTTCTTTGTTATATTTTGAGTCCCTTTAGTGAAAATCCTGGCTGCGCTACTATCATTCCCAAAAGGACATTGTGTGCTACTTGGCTTATATATAGACAAGAATAAACACAACCATGATAGCATATTGCAAAGGTCAAGAAAGCATATTTTAGTTTCATCTCAATGGATAAGCAGTTAAAAATACAAAACACACAGCAACATCCCAATGAAATTTATATTTAACCCAATTCAATCTGAAGGTAATTGACGTTGATGCTGGAAAGTAACAAACCAGAACTCTACATAGCATTGAAGAAAGAGAGAATAATGATAATATCCATGGGAAAGAGAATTTTGATAAAATACCTGATGGTCTCGAGTAAAATTTTGAACATCTCAATAACTAAACTTTCATTTTCAAGATCCAACAACACCACACAAATCCTTACTTTGGCAAAAATTTCAAGAATTCGGACCACCTTACGGTAACTATGGCCAGTAACATCAGCTAACTTTTTCAGCAACATTAAAGTTTGCTGGAGAATTTCCTGAGATTTATGAAAAGAAAATATAAATTGCTGTAAACATAGAAGAATAAATTAGAATGGTATAGTTGTACCTCCATTAGCTTATGATCATCATACGGGTACTTCGGTGCAAATATCCTAGAAATCTCAGTGATACAAGAAATAACTGAGACTTTCACATCTTCATTGGTATGCCTCAGAAGCTCATTCTTCACCACTGCTTTCCTTATAGGTTGAAGTGCAGTTATCATTGAATCAGCAGGGAACTGACCTACCATTCTCAGTAAGGGCTCGACTTTCTGACAAAAAGAAAAGGGGAAAAAAGAAGAGTTAGATTACAAATACAGCCTAAATAATCGTCATACGAGCAAACAACTTCGAGAAATGAATTTTCAAAAATCTATCGAATTGAAAGACAACCATTGCCTAAAGAAGTCTTTTCTTTAACAAAACAGATCATATCACACAGACCAAAAACCAGACAGTTCATATGCAGGGGAGAAACAACAACAACAAAGTGGGGTCGGGGAGCGTAGAATGTACGCAGCCTTAGGCTCTTTCCTGGAACCCTCATCCCAAAAAGTCACAAGAGGTTGTTTCCCCTCGTCAGAAACCCATAAATAGAAAAAACTACAAATGGAAACATGTGCAAGGGAGAAAAAATAAATAAAAATTTGTTGTTTACCAGAAGAAGTTTGAAGAGCTCATCCATGGAAGAGGGAGGATTCATAAGCTCCATCCCATAAGCTTTGACATCTTCTTCAATTTTCTCCAGGGAAACACAGCAGGAGCAAGAACGATCCATTTCCAGAACAATTCTGCTTCAAAACCCCCAAAAGAAAGACTTAAACCAAAAGAGAGTAGCAAAAACTGACAAGTAGCTTCACAAATGGCAAGCATGCAGAGGCCAATTCTTACCTGATTCCCTCTTGATTTTCGAGTTTTTGACTGATTCAGTGAGTTTCGGTTCGTTGTACTCACGTTTTTTTCCCTCATGCACTTACTTCAATGCAATGGCGTTGGGACTAAACGTTACAATCTATGCAGAATTGTAAACAGAGCAAAGTGCCAAAATAGTAGCTCCCACTTTCAACTTTACTGTTGAAGTGATGAGTCGAATTTACAGATTTGTCCTTCAGATGTTATGTGGAAATCGAGTAGTTTGGGCAGTGTCATGCTTGTCGGAGGAAGTCTAAAATTGGAAAAGTACTATGATGACTACACTGCACTGTGGCGCCTCATTATTCTCTTTAAATTTTCTTTCCTCATTTTACAAAGGGATAACATTGTAATAAATAATATCTTGTTTGTTTAGTTTGAAGCATTAAATTTAAATAAAAGTTAGGTAGAATAGATCACATTATTTTTAATATTATTATCTGAAATATGTATCTAAAGTTAAAATTAAAGAGTTTAAAAAAAGATATTTATTTTTAAATGTATTTGAAAAAAATACATAACATGTCCTTTAGTTTTCATGTATGCCCCTTAAGTTTAGATATGTACAAATAGACATCTTAAATTTTGTATAACATTGAATAAATTAAAATATGCATCTTTCATGACAATTCACATAAGATATACTATAGTTCACGTGAGATACACTTATTTTCATGACAATTCATGTGATGTACACTCGTCTTCCATGACAATTCACATGAGATATATTTATTCTACATGACAATTCATGTGAGATAAACTCATTCTACACGACAATTCAGATGATATAAACTCATTCTACATGACACTTCATGTGAGATACAATTGTCTTATATGACAACTGATAAATTCACACGAAATATATGTATTTACTTATTCAATTTTCTATAAGTTTTAAATATCTTTGTGTACATTCAAAATTAGATAAAAATAAAAGAGCATGCTTATATTTTTTTAATTTTAAACTATGAAAAAAGAGATGGTGTAAATTAATTTTAGGTAATTGAAAAAAGAAATGGTGTAAATTAATTTTAGGTAACACAGCAACAAGAGATTTTATACAAACCAGGTAGTGGTAGAGGTCACTTCCTATGCGTCGACGAATCAAGTGAAGCTCTCCTAGATGCGTGTCTTGAGAATTCCACATCACCATAGGACCTATTAGTAGGGACAATAATTGGGTGGATTGAGTTAAATTTGAGCGAGTTACAATAGGTCAAGACAACAAACGGGTCAAGACCCAACCCAACCTAAAATCGGTTGGGTCAAAACGGGTTGAGTAACGGGTTATAGAACAGGTCCAGACCTAACTCAACCTAATTGTCACTAAGTTTTACTTATTTTATTTATTTTTTTCAATATTTTAGTACTTAATTAAATTATATTTTTTTATTTATGGCTATACAGAATATATCAAATTAACAAAAAAAAAGTATTTTAAAATATTTTAATAAGATATCTCTTGAGCCAATTCGAGTTGCATATCAACCCAATTTGAAATGAGTTGAGCTAATAAATGGACATGTCATTAACTCATCCAAATTTCAACGAGTTTGGCTTAATTTTGACACCCCTACATACTAGCTTCTCAGATTGGATAGTTCACGCCTATCAAATGCATTTGCCCGAGGGGATGCTATCCACTCGAACCAATGTCGAGTAAATAAGTCCCAAATCTCGAGGACAGCTTTCCAGCACAATGTCAAGATCCCTGGCTCCTCAGATGGATTTGCCCTTGTCATTGTGGACATTATAATTTCGTAAGCAGAGATCCATTAGGCAACAGCTAAGAGTTTCAACCGCGGCTTCATTAGCCAGCAGCAACAACAACAGAAATCAAGTTCGAGTAGGATAGTGCATGGAAAATTTGTCAGCCAATTATAATCTTCCATTTTGAAAAGAAAATATTGAGTTGAAAAATTCTATATTTCAAGAGTGAAATAGAGAACAGAATTAAAATGCCCTAAGCACCTATCATATCTTGATCTCTACAAATCACATGAACAGTTGCACACTCTGCTTGATTCTAGTCACCTCTATAAACTACAGGGAAGATCATAGCGAAGAAGTCGAGACCCAACAAAAGAAGTAAACCTGAAAGTGTTGCGAAAGACTGGGATGAGAAACAAAACAGAATGTACCAGATTTTTAGCATGTACAACCATCGAATCAGAGACCAAAGCAAGGCTTGACAAAACGTAAAGTATCATAATACGTCGTTCTTCCATGAAATGGAACTTTCACGTTGGAGCAAGAACTACCATGAAAGTCGATCTATTACGACCAGCGCGGTTGTTCCTATTTCATTTTGTTCTTCCAATCTGAGAGTTTTTTTAATCTGAATCTTACTCTTCCCAGCTCAAGCAAAGCGCCCCACTTTTCTTCTTATCTTGCAAGCTCCATTGCGGCTTCAGACTGTTGCTTATCCCTCTTGCTCTACCGCAACAGCTGCAATACAGCTCCTATTCAGGCTCCCTCAGCTTTTCAACAATCTATTCAATATCATCAGACACCTCAGAGGAACTACAAAGTTTTAGTCCCTTATGACTACACTTCAACTGTCTTTGATAAGAGATTTCCCTCCTAAGGGGATAAGCCAAGATAGACTACCCGCTCTTAGACAGGAATAGAAAGAGAAAGTCAGTACGTATACACTATTCTCATCTCAGTGAGCCCAAACCCCCTATTCTCAAGTATTCCTGCTGCTGACGGAGAAAGTTTTGTACTACTGCCAGTACATAGTATATTAACAGTTCCATACGTTGGCATGCTATTTTAAATTTCAAAGAATTTATATATGCAAACAATACTGTCAACTCTTTCGGTATCTTCCATGTTCAGGAGACAAATAGCGACATAATTCCTCATTCATTCGAAATAGTATTTTAGTAAAGAAGAGAGACACTCTGGGTAAGCAATTCTGTGCAAGTTTCAGCTAATGCCATTGATGTAAAAAAGACTCTTAGAATAGATCAAGCTAAATGTTGAATCATAAGTAGAAGGAAATCAGGAATAGCACTCATCAGTGATCTATGACCATCCTTTCCTTTTCCCATTCCAAAAAGGAATAATTGGCTGATAGGTGCCCAATCCAAGCTGGGATATCATTCCTTTCTCCTCCTTTAGTTGCTGAATATCTATCTAATTCGATGAATTGCATAAAGTCCGGGTAGCAATGAAATCAGAGAAAGTATAACAAAAAAAAATTTCTTTCCCCATTTTTCGTTATATTTTTTATGTTCAGGAGTTGACATTTAAAATTCTGATCTACCAACACGGCAAAATGTTTCATGGCAAATGGTGGATGATATCTTAAAAAAGTGAAGATTATATGTGGCTAAAGATTCAACACAGCCTTTACAATTTATACCTCGACTATGATGGTTAGCATTACACCAAAGTTTCTTTTTACTATTTTTAAGTTATGGTCTATTTTGTGGTTATTAAAATATGCCTCCTTTCCCATTAAACCCCAAATTTCATTTCCTTGTACCATATTCTCCTGTTTAACATCAAACAAAACAAAAAAATAGAAAGAAAAAAGAAAACCAAAACCCCTCAACCTGAAAACAAAAAAACTGAAAAACCCCATTTAATATTAAACACCAACCAACAAAAAGTTGGTCCCCAATTATTCAATTGGACAATTAACACTCCCAAAAAATATTTTAAAAGAGAGAGAAAAAACCAGCTTTTTGCAATTTAAAAGGGGATTTACTTCGTCTTCTTCTGTAGCAAGTTATCGCCTTTTGTTTATGCAGAAAAAATGGAAAATAAAACAAAGCGCAAATGAAGATTATAAGAAGCTTGTGGAATTTATAATCAGAGTTTGGAGCTGTGATTGTGAAGGAGGTGGACAGGCCAAGCCCCACCTTACCCAACCTATCACCTCACGCCAAACACTAACCAATCTAGAAGAAGCTCATTTTCCTAAACAAAAAAAGAATACTATATAAAAAGAAAAATATCTCTTGTTCTTATCCTCATTCACCGCCTCACAGAGTTTCTCGTTGAATCTTCTACAGTTATTTATCATCGATTTATGTTGGAAAGTTCAAATCTTTAAGTATAATAAGGTAAGATTTGAAATGAATTGGTTTATTTTCTGTGGGGGGTTTTGTTTTTATTAGATTTGTTGATCTTTGTTGGTAAAGATTGTTTCTTTTTCATCTTTGTTGTAGATCTGGTTTTGGATTTAACGGTTATTGAGGTTTAAGATTTTGTTTCATCATGTCGCTTTTGCCCAAAAGCGATTCGATTCATATTCGAGAAGTTTGGAATGACAACCTGGAAGAAGAGTTTAATTTGATCCGAGAAATAGTTGATGATTATCCGTATATAGCTATGGATACGGAGTTTCCCGGAGTTGTTCTTCGTCCGGTTGGGAATTTTAAGAACAGTAATGATTATCATTACCAAACGTTGAAGGATAACGTGGATTTGTTGAAGTTGATTCAGTTGGGTCTAACATTTTCTGATGAAAATGGGAATTTGCCCAAGTGTGGAACTGATAAGTACTGTATTTGGCAATTCAATTTCTGTGATTTCAATCCGAACGAGGATGTTTATGCTAACGACTCGATTGAATTGTTGAGGCAGAGTGGCATTGATTTCAAGAAGAATATAGAAAATGGAATTGATGCTAAGAGGTTTGGTGAGATTTTGATGTCTTCAGGGATTGTGCTGAATGATAATGTATATTGGGTTACATTTCATAGCGGGTATGATTTTGGGTACTTGTTGAAGATTTTGACATGCCAGGACTTGCCTGATACTCAGGCAGGTTTCTTCAATTTGATCAACATGTACTTTCCTGTCCTCTATGATGTTAAGCATTTGATGAAGTTCTGCAACAGCCTTCATGGTGGATTGAACAAGCTCGCAGAGCTATTGGAGGTTGAAAGAGTTGGTGTCTGCCATCAGGCGGGTTCGGATAGCTTGCTCACAGCTTGTACATTTAGGAAGTTGAAAGAGAACTTCTTTATCGGCTCACTTGAGAAGTATGCCGGTGTCTTGTATGGTCTAGGTGTTCTTGAGAATGGACATTCTGTCCATTGAAGACCATTATATAAAAATGTGTAAAACCGAAAAAAAGTAAAGATAGATGCTTAGTGTTTGTGTGCGCTTATGATGCCACACTACTCTGTAAACTTCTGATAAGAAAGTTTTCTCTTCATTTATGATATCACCCTTCTTTTGGCTATAATGCAAGTCACTCTATGGCGTTGTTTTAGTTGCTGCACCCATCGTCTTTCATATGGTTAAAGTTCATTGTCATTGTACAGAGTTCAGCCTATACTGCTGCTGCTGTTAGCCTGTCTTTTACTGTCTAGCATCTTGTATGTATAGCTCCGTTGCATTTTAGCTTGCTATGTGTGGTTACGCAGCAAAAGCGTCATTTGGCAAATTTGTAGTTTGGCATTTAGTTGTCAATGATAGTTACTTTAGACTTCTAATTCATTGAGTCTTTGGGCCTTCTCTGTGATGTTTGAAGCAGGACATAAATTCCAGCTCAGGTGTTGCTGGTTCATGTTGTTGGGTGATTCGGAGACTTCTCAAAAAGAAAAAGAGTCAGGTGATTACGAGTTTCTTTTGTTCTGTGGGATGAAAATTTAGTGCTGCCCCTTGGAATTCTACGAACTTGCTCATTTTTGGTATTTCAGCAGAATGTGAGAGGTTTGTTACTGTTCATTTTATGGTAAATTGTCAGCTGATAGGCAGTAAAACTCTATTTTGGAGACACCCGGTAAAATCTGCACACTTTATTCTACCCAGACTCCATTTGTGGAAATTCCCTGAAGATGTTGATTAAAAGACCAGAACTGAATAGCAAGTTCTCGACAAGGGGATATGCAGTGCCAATTGCCATTAGCCAAATCAACTCATTTTTCTCATGGTTGAAGTATTCAAACACGTGGAAAAAAGGATTTAACTTTTCCCCAACAATCAGAAGAGAGAAACGTCATCTTCTGAATTCTCCATGATTTTTGAACTGTTCCTTTTTCTAATAATGCAATTCTATTCTTTATGCATGTGTTTACAAGTCGCACTTGCTCAGAGTAAGAACATTTTTGGCATTTTAACATCAATAGTAGGAAACTATCTGATTAATAGGGAAAGAAGATATAATCATACCTTTAATGGCTTAAGCTTGTGAGATACATGAACGGGCGGAGGAAAAGCAATAGCACCTAGGATTGTAGCAGTAATTTAGGTGCTCCACCTTACAATAACCCATACCAAAACTATAATGATAACGCACTTAACAAAATTTGATCTGGAAACCTGGGTGTCTATGCTAATTCATCTTAGAGATCAACTCATTGATGTGATCCTCGTGATTTCCTGAATCTCCACCATCATTGTATCGTCTCTTCTTACCCTGCAAAGCTTTCTCTGGCTTGGTGAAAGCAAAGGGGCATAGAAAGCTAGTAACCTCCTTGAAGTCCGGGCCAACACTAGCAATCTCTCTCACAACGTCCTCTAAGCATATAATGCCATATGGCCCAGTGTCTACCAAAATAAGGAGTTGAGACAATGCAGGAATGCTCACAAAAAATAAGAGTGATGAGTTCAACTATTGTAATTATGTGATGGTAAAAGAAAAAGGAAACAAGGGGCACCTGTTCAACAATGTCATTGTTAGTCAAAGGTACCCTCTGGTTGTCAGTTTTTCTGGAACCTTTCTTGTAAATCAGATCCTTCACGCTCTTCAGATTGGGGTATCTTCAAAGGAAAAAAGAACACTGATTGATTAAGGTGGTTTGGCATCACATGCGTTAGTTTTGCATCATAAGGATCAGTATGTCCTACCTCTAATTCCCTATTTTAATCGGAATTGAATGTCCTCATCAAACTACACATCATTCCAACAACATACCCAGTTGTAACCCCACAATTGAGGTTTTGAGAGGGTAGTATGTATGCAACCCTATCCCTACCTTGTGAAGGTAGAGATTGATTCCAATAGACAAAACTACACATCATTAACGTATAAACTAGTTCCCCTTTAACCAGTGTAAAGGTGGACGAATGTGACTCCTACGGCTACATAATACATGGCAGAACTTTCCTTTGACGTCATTATTTTAAGCACTCATGACTGGAAGATGAACATCCATTTAGAGATGATAGGAAAGTAAAATGCCCAACCTCCAAATGAAGTGGTGGAGGAAAGTAAAATGCCCAACCTCCAAATGAAGTGGTGTTGTTTGATTAGATATGCCATGGGTTAAAGAGATAAAAATCTGATGTTCCTCTTTCACATGGAGAACTTTGACCATCAGATAGAGAACTAAAAATAGAATATTGACTTCTTTTAATAGGGAAAACCACCATATACTCATCAACAAATAACTTCTATCTATTTCAAATTATGTGAATCTTTTTGAATCTTTTTTACTAGCACGGAGGTTAAGAAATAAACGTAAACTTTTGGAACTTGTAATCTTAAAAATGTCATAAAATTTGTGTGATTATAAAACATTTGAAACTTGTGCCCACGTACCATAAAATTTGTGAGGGCTATAAAAGCTTCTCATTAAGGATAAAATAGGAAGTTAAAATTTAATTGCTCACAAACTTAGAAAGGTGTATTCTTTTCGAAACCTACTAAAAAGGAAACAGGTCCACATAAATTGTAACCAGAGGGAATAATGAATAAGGAAAACAGCTGTACAAAAGCTGAATAATTAGTCAAAAATCCAAACAAGGTAAGACAACTCTAACTTGGATAGAAGCTAGAATAGTTAGCCATGAGAAATGACAGAGGTCATTTTAAGGACAAGGCAAAAGATGGTGCTCACGACAATAGCATGAATTAGAGAAACATAAGAGTATAGTTAGCACAGCATCTTCCCCCATGGAGATATAACTTAATTTTATTTAATCACTAATTGGCACTAGTCATATTTATTCCACCTTGTATGCATAGTATTTGTTAGAAATTAGTTCGGCAGAAGAAGAACTAATGCTAGCATGACATGCATTTCCAATTAGAATATGTATTACACTGAAACAATATGCATTTTAACCACAAAGAATTAACAAAAGTAACCCAAAGGCATATATAAGAAGTTTAAGCCTTTCGAGTGGAGCCCAATCATGCACCGTAACCATGTGATTAGTCAGTTCAGAAGATAGAGGGGCCTTTTGTGGAACTAGATTTAACTTATGAACTGGTCCGTACTTAGTCACCGATGCAGATCATCAAGTAATATGAATTAGTAAATGTGACTAAGGTGAAATTAGGGAAAATCTTTTGAAAGGTCACCCCTTCCAGCAAGCACAAGGTTTGGCATTAAATGATAAGAGGTAATGTGATTCAAGGATATCCATGAACTGAGTGAACACGATTGCAGTAATAAGAGAATAAGTATACATACCCATATGTGACATAAGGCTCCACCTTTTTCAGAATCTCATTATTCTTTCATTTGCCTTTACAAAGATGCCGCTGAAGATTTTTCGCAACCGCAAAGAGTATAAAGCCTTCCTTGTTCTTGGATGCATATCACTTTTGCTGCAGCGAATCACAAATATTAGGACCCAAAGGCAGGTCAAACCAGCCAAAAGAGTATAACTTTGATAACAAAACAATGAACCTACCCTCCGATGCGTATTACAAATAGAAGTTTGGAATCTGGCGTAATCAGTACTTCCTTGGTTCTTCTTTTTCCCCTTTGTATCATTTGGACAAAGTCCATCTCCTAAATGACACAAAACAAATCAGAAGTTCTTAGACAGTCTACAGATGATTGAAGTACAATACACAACAAACAATCTTGCTGATTTGGGCTTGAAACACAACACTACAATGTTGGCGTCATATTGAATGTATAATTTGGCTAAGTAAGATGCAATTTGATCAGATATAAACAAAGACTTGACCTTTTAGTTTTTTGAATAGTAAAATTTTGAAGCCACATGCAAGTTTGTGTTCAAATATTGTAAAAATTTTTGTTTGAGAGTTTGTTTCACTGATGGAAACAACTGTTCTACTCTTCCTCACTAGTATATGCCCCAAAAGAATTGGAAAACTTTGTAGCCCATAAGAAAAGGTTCTTTCACTCATGCTCCTCAAACTTTGAACACTTAAGAGACTATGTTTTGCTTATAGTATGTTTGTTTTGCTCCAAGAAGGTGTTATGTTTTACTTCTATATTTTACGACTTGCTAAGGACAATCTTGTCCTTTATAAAAAGAAGCAGAGATATTTTCGTGTCATTGATTCGGGAGGAATGTAGAATATCAATATCAGTAGAGAGGTTTTTGCCTGACCAACTCACATTACTTGCCGAACAGTTGCGGTCAAATAGAAATGAAAGTGGTGTTTGCACTGGAACCTGCTACCTCCCACCAGCGTAGGGTACTGAATAACTCTACCCACCAAGGCTTTGTACAAACGAGAAAAACTCACCTGGTATCTTTTGACTCCACTAAACACCATTGCCACTTTATTAACCACTAGTCCACACTCTTGGGAGCATGGGCTTAGTCTTTGCCATAAACACCAAATTTTAAGGATAGGTTAAAAGTATATATCATACCTAAAGCATATGCATCCAAATAACTTACCAACATCATTTTAACTATAGCACAACGCCGAAAAAAGGAGTCAAGTGGGGAAAGAGAACAAATAATAATATACACACTCATTGAGAAGGAACAGCAAATGCTGAAGCTAAGTGGATGGGAAAAAAGGGAAACGACGTTGAAGAAGATACTAGCTTGGGCTACCACATGAGCAACTTATTTAAGAAGAATCGACCAATGTCCTCAGAAGGAGTAGGACTCTTTAGAAGTTCAAAATACACCTTTTATACAATAATGTGAATAAAGATCATACAATAATGTGAAACATAATTTTTTCTCATAAGAAATTGAATTCTAGATATGCTGTATTTGGAATAAAACAGAAATCGGCTACTTGAAGAAGTAAATTCGAAAATGCCATAATCAAAATCTCATCCTTGTGGTCTTTCATATGCGGTTCCACACCAGTGGCTTTAGGCCCCAAAAGATAAGGGCTTCAAAATAACAAATCCTCCAAAAGAATCAACGAAGCTCAAATACAAGAACATATATATACATCCGAAGACGCAATAAAGTAATAAGTTGGATTAAACGAAGAACCAAGCACTGAGCAGAAGAGTGAAGATGAAGGAGATACATACATAAAAAGAGACGACCAGATTTGGGAGAAGCACCACACCGATAGCACACTTTCTTCCGACTACTGTAGTCGGTAATTACCGACTACTGTAGTCGGTAATTACCGACTACGGTAATCGGTAATTTCCGAACACAGTAGTCGATATTTCCAACCTCAGTAGTGGTAATTTGGAAAATACAAAATACCCTAAATATAAAAAAAAATTACCGACCACGGTAATCGGGAAATTCCGACGATGGTAGTCGGAAATTATGACGACGGTAGTCGGGAATTCCGACCACGGTAGTCGGTAATTACTGACTGCTTTCCGACTACAGTAGATAAATTTCGACCGCAGTAATGGTAATTTTTGACCACAGTAATCGTAAATAAATTTAAAAACACTCCTCAATTTAACAACTTATCTAAAATATACCATCAAATTTATTAATTTTGTCAATAAACTATTGATAGACTAAAAAAATGCCCAAATCCACAGATTATATTGACATGATGAGGATCTGTATTAGTAATGAGATCCTCTCCATGATTTTGCAAACTTTATTACCATCTCTTTATATCTAATATTAGTAATGAATGAGATTCTCTCCATGATTTTGCATACTTTATTACCATCTCTTTATATCTAATTTAAGCATTCAAAGACCATTGGGACAAACTGTTGTGTTTAATTTTAAATTTGTCTTTCACTATGGAAACATTAGTTTGAAGGGGTGAAAAAGTGATGCAGTAAAAATAAACAAATTTAGTATAATTTTATAAATAGAGTACGAGCAGGTAAGAGATGTTTTTGATTGACCCTCAATGACGACATTATATAGGTTTGGAATTAACAATGTCAACAAACCTGCAGAGATTAAGTTTGAAGCCATTACATAATAAATTTCTCTACTGCATAAATTGTACAGAAACACACTGTGATGGGGAATCTGGTATATGTCATTTCTTGAAGGTACTCATAAGTTCCAAGAAATAAGAGCAAATGTTTAAAAACATCTCTTTGATTTGTGAAGTACAAAATTAATATTGGGAAAAGGGGGAATAGAAGATGAAACAGACAAACGAATTATCCAGCACAAAACATTCCGTATACATAGTTTATCAAAAATTCTGGGGAACTAGAACAAGAATCAGTCATTAAGAAACATGTTACAATTGGAAGTTCTGGAATCCAATTTCTAATATCACCAAGAAGCAGAAAATTATAAGATGAAAATGTAACATCTTAATAGCTGCGGCCCCAATATGTCCACTTCTTAGCAGGTTTACCCGAGGCAAAGCACAATGTACCTACGATCGCAAAATGATCACAGTTAAAAATGACATGGCAGTAAGATTCAATTTTAAATTAATAAGACCACCCAAAGAACAGTGAGTATAACTGACGAGTCTGCATATATTAGCAATGCTTACTATAACTTCGATATGATTTAGCTAATAGTTATACATACTGTAAGAATAACTAGTACCTTCAGGCAGCTCAAATGGAGAACACAGGGTCTTTGCTGCACTCATCTCTCCTTTTGTGCGTGTCTTTACATCTTTCTCGACATCCTATTGGGAAGAATCAAAGTTCATATGAAAATGAGTTCAAGCAGGAAATGGCAATCTAGCTGGGAATAAATTGATCACCCAGAGGAACATGCATCAGGGATAACAAACTTAATATGCAAATTCATATTATTATCACCAAGAGAGGGAGAACCTGCACTTACCATGAAAAAAAGTGCTCTGGAAGGAATCCTTATTTCAAGTTCATTATCATTTTCATAATTTTTAATTCACCAGCTCAGGTATTAAAACATGAAATGCAACTAGCACAATCTTTCCCTGTTTCATAAAAGTGAGTGTATGATTTGGATAAACCAGACATAGACGCATCTATGTTTCATTAGTTGTTCTGGATTATGAACATGAGTATTTTTTTAATCAATAATGGAATTGATTTCTTAAAGATTGTCAAGGTGTGACTCTAGATAAAACTTTTAAGTTTTAAACCCCTTTGCGCAAAAGAGAATAATATGTTTATATTACATATAATCAAAAAAGAGTTTTAAATTCATCTATACAAGCAAAACAAGTTATCAT
>DF357231.1:59513-69991 GCA_000787875.1 Solanum virginianum
GAATTAGTTCTGAGTCTCCTTATTCCTATATCTTTTAGATGGGTATTACGAATCTCAAGTAATGTCTATATTAAAGATAATCAGTAGCAATTTAGTTGCTAATGAGACATGATTGCAATCCATTAAATTTCCAGACAGACTAATAGCCTGTTCAGCCAAGCTTCTTTGAATCGGAAAGGAGTAGCATAAGCTGTTTTTCAGAAGCTAGAAAAAGTAGTTTTATTGAGAATCATTTTTGGAATATTGATGAAGCATAAACTGCTACTCTAATATTGGCAAAAATGTTTTTCAAATTAATTAACTTGCACTTTCAAAAGTACTTTTTTGGACAGCATTTCTGACAAAGCACTTTTCAAAGTAAGCTGATTTTTGAGAACTTGGCCAAACGGGCATCAACCCTGAAAATATATTGCATTTCAAGATCAAAAGTTGCCTGATGCAGTCTTAAAGAAAAACTCCACATGTTTTCCAGCCATAATTGAGGAAGAAATTAAAAGGTTCATCTAATATGCTACTAGTTTGATAAGAGTTTACCTCCTCATCACACCACGGTGCCAAGATCAATTTCTTTTGGCTCAATGCTTCTGTAAATTCATCCCAGGTTTTTACAACCTGAATACAAGCTTCCCGCCTTTGTTTTGCTGTTCAAATAGATTTTGTTGGATAGAATCGAGCACATCTTTTACTTGATCGGCTAAGTTTGCCACAGGAATATCAGTTTTGGCTCCATTGTCACGTCGAACAGCTCATACCTGGGAAAATTTATTTAGAGGTTTTGGATCAAAAAACATAAAACATAAGCACACCATTTTATTTGGCTGCTCTCCAAAAATTTAACACCATAGAACGCATGATTTCAACTTTTTGTTTTCATGAACAACTGACTTGGTAGAAAGTAAACTATAGTTCTTCTACCTGGTCATTTGCAAGATCTTTTGGTCCTATTTCAATCCTAAGAGGAACCCCCTTCATTTCCCAGTGAGAATATTTCCAGCCAGGTGAGTAGTTGTCTCTGAAGTCTGCGTCAGCACGAATACCTGATTCATTCAAACTTCTAACAGTGGCAGCACAGGCATCATAGATTCCTTGAGTATTAGCATCCTTGTAAGTCACAGGAATAACAACTACTTGTGTTGTTGCAACTTTAGGAGGTAAGACCAGGCCTTTATCATCTCCATGAGTCATGATCATCACACCAATCTGCCACAGTACCAGAAAAAGGAGGGAGAGTCAGATTGTTATCTGAATATTATCAATAGAGAGTTGCTCAGTGGTATAGAATGCCCACTGTTCTGGTAGTATAGCCCCAGGAATTCTGCCAGACCATAGCCTTCTCTCCCTTCTCGTTCTCAAAATTTATCTCAAACATCTTAGAAAAATTCTCGCCTAAACAGTGTGAAGTTGCACCTTGGATACCGCAGCCAGTATTAGGGATAAAAGCCTAGCAAGCAAAGCCATGAACCATGTAAAAGAATGAGAGATGATAACAACTTCACCAGCAGTAAAAGGAACTGACAGAAAATGTCCTGACAGATGTATCTTCTCCTATACCTCTACTGTAGTAGTATAGAGTCCTCCAGCAAACTTCTCAAGCTCACTTTTCTTTCCCTTACTTACTGGAACAGCTAAGAATTCTTCATATATGCGTCTATGTAACTCTAAGATTTCAAGAACCTGAAAAGATCATCAGAACATCAGTATTTATTAAAAAGTAGTAGTAAAAATAGATTCTGACACATCAACTCTTGATCTTTTCTAGGATAAATCAAGGCACCTCAGTTTCAAGCAACCAATTCACTCAAAAGCCCTTAATACTACAGAATGTGCTTAGACAAGTATTGATGAGTTTAAAAGAAAATCACCACCAGATGATGCATGTCAGAGACACCAACAACAACAACATACCCAGTGAAATCCCACAAGTGGGGTCTGGGGAGGGTAGGATGTACGCAGACCTTACCACTACCAAAGTAGAGAGGCTGTTTCCGAGGAACCCTCATCTCAAAACCCATGCGTAAAACGAACTAGATATGATCAAAAGTGCATGTCAGAGACACCAATTATGAATTTCACTGATGTTGGGAGCACACTAGGTGATAACAATCCCCTCGTACTTTTCAATTGCTGCAGTAGCTTTCCAGCGACACCAAACATCACCATGCTTACTAAAAAGCAGAACAATCCGGTAAGCTTAAGCACCTTACAACTATGCACCAATAAAAAGGCAGGTGGAACTCGCATTTTCCAAAGTTCAGGTCATGACAAGGACAACAGCAGTCGCAATTTTCACAGAAGTCCAACTTTGTACATGAAACAAAGCCTATAACAGCCCCATTTTGACAGAAAGAGGGACCACAAATACATGAAAATGGCTTAGTTGCATGTTGTATATTTGTCCCTAATTCTACAAGTGATTATTTGTAGACAAAGGGACACATTTCCATAATTCAATTAAGTTAAATCTTTTTTCACAATTTACTGCTCATATTTCCCTTTTGGATTATCCCAAGATCCTTCTTGAGTTAAAAGGGGTCCATTCCTCCTTCCCGTACAAATTTTTCCTCCAATTTAAACCTGAAAGAAAAAGGTATGCATAACCCTCATTTGAAATTGAAACAAGAGTAAAGCAGTTACCTCCTTGCTTCGCATCAGTATCATCTTGATTTCTAGATAGGTTAAGAGGCACTGATATCATCTCATGTCAAAAAAGGTGAGCAAGCTGGTCCATGTAACTCAGACTAATTGTTAACTAAAACAGGATTTGCTTGTCCTAGAAATAGTGTCTTGTAGTGTTACCTTGATCTTAAAAAACTATAGTTCTCATATTTCTTCACACCATCCCAAACAGAATAAGCAAATACCATTTTCTAATGGTTAATAATTTAATATTAACAGAAAGGAATAGAAGAAATCTCATACAACACTATGTCCAAGCATGATACAATCATAAGCCCCATGGTTTGACACAAACAGCTCCGGAAAGATTAATTTTGCATTATATAACAATTCTAAGCATAGGATAAAGGACGGAGTAGGAATTAACAGAAAAATACTTTTACAAATTACTAAATTTCTGTTAGCATGCTTCGAGCTATGTACTACTCTGTATAGTAACTCTAAAGAAGCTTAAGAAAAGGTCCAGTTTTGTCTTAAAAAAGATAAACGACTCAATTGCATGCTCTTAAGATACAACCAAATACCTCTTTATCAGCCTCCTCCTTAGTTGCAAAAGCAGTGTGACCTTCTTGCCAGAGAAATTCACGGCTCCTGAGTAAGGAACACGTGCAAAAGTGTTACACACAGCTTGAGGATCCCAAATGAATAGGTGAGTTTGTGCTTATAATGTATGAGATAACTATATATAAGGAGCAGTGAGAGAAAAGAGATAACAATTAGGTCCATCCTCTATGGAAAGGCTAAAACAAATCGGGAAAACAAATGTTTTTGCAGTCAACACACCAAATTTTTATCAGAGACAGGCGAAAGAAGATAAAAATTAGAAAGTTGAACCTGATGAAAGGGGTGGGGTTGCTAAATTCCCATTGCACTACGTTGCACCACTGGTTAAGTCTCAAGGGCAAGTCACGATGTCCCCTTATCCACTTCGAGAAATAAGGATACATCACAGTTTCACTCGTTGGTCGAATCGCAATAGGCACCTCCAGATTTTGTAACCCAAGCAACCTGTAGAATGAACACAACCAGTTGAGCATATTTGATGAACAAATCCCATACAATGTTAGATTGTTTAAGAGGATGATACTAACAGAAAACCATGATTGAAGTACCTGTAACGTGACTGGAATTAATGACTCTAGAGGAAGTGTCTTACATCTAGGAACCATATATTGCTCAAATTTGTGGCTACTTTCTAACCACATGATGCCTTTTTGAAGGAAATTTAAGAAAGCAGAAAATAGAAAATCCCTTTTCACTTTTTACAAGAAGAATAGTAGCACCAGTTACAACTTACATAAATTTGGAAGACATAAGCTAATTTCACAAATCAAGGTGTAAGAAAAATGGAAACAGAACACAGAGGTATAGAAGTAACACTTAAAGCCTCTCCATTGCTTCAAAGACTGGAAGAAAACAAACTTGAGTTTACCAAACATGAGCCAAGACTCACCTCAGGAGCAAATCCCTCTACGTGGTCCTTTTCCTTTTGTAGAACAGCAGGAGACACAAAAAGAGGGAAGTAGGAGTTCTTTATCTTCATCTTCTTAATTTCAGTATCAAAAAAGGTCTGGAACACAGAGAATTAAGAATACATTATAAATCTAACGAAAAAGGATTGACAATGATCTGAAATTGGTCCAAAAATAAGACGTAGAATCTCACAGATAACGTTTTCCTTTTCAAAAGAATTATCAACATAACTGACATTAAAAAATAATTCAATCCCGAATAAGGCCGGCACCAAACAATGATTTGAGGAAAAAACTTACTTGCAATATCTCCCAGATGGACATTGCCCATGGCCGTAAGATATAACAGCCCGAAATGTCATAGTACTCAATCATTTCACCAAAAACAACCACCTACATTTATTTGTTATGGAGAAGTCAATATCATGATAAGAAGGAACTTGCAAATGGTATGAAACAGGACGAGAATAGAAGAAACAGTAATCTTAACAACAACATCATGCTAATGAGCAGATAAATATCAAAGTCATGGCTATTGAAGGCGTATATGAAATTGACCTTTCAATTATACTACTTGTCTAATAGAGCACATCCTTGAGTCGGTTGTCCATCAAAACCTAGTAGTTACATGTTTAGGAATACCATTCCCCAAAGTTCTCATCTTTCTTGTAAGAGAGACCAAGACCTGTCTCTTTCTTTACTTCTTTCTTTTTTCCCATGCTGTATTTGTAAAGTAATGACTTGGATTAAAGCACTGAGCACAAGAGTGGAGATGGAGATACATAAAGAGACGACCAGACAGATAGCACACTTGGGGGGGAAAAAAAACTAGAATATAAAAAAAAAATGTATTTATTGTTACTAGTACTGATAAAAAAAAAAAAATCTCCCCTATTTAGTTGTAATGTCCTCGGGGGTTTGCATCGATCAGTTCGATTTGATTTTACACATTATTGATATAATTTATTGATTTTTAATTTTTAAATATGCTATACTAATAAAATAATTTTTATCGATTTTAAGTCTTTAACAGTTTGGTTTTTGGTTTATCCGATAAGTAGATAATAATGAGAATTTGCATTAATAAAAATAGGATTTTACACATTATTGGTGTAATTTATTGATTTTTAATTTTTAAATATGTTAAACTAATAAAATAATTTTTATCGGCCTTAAGTTTTTAATGGTTTGATTTTTCGTTTATCCGATAAGGAGATGATAATGAGAATTTGCATTAATAAAAACAGATGGAGTACAAAAGAAAAAAGATTAAAGACTAAATACTAAAGTGGATAACTAATCACTTAAATAGTGTAAAGATTAAAACATGTAAAGTACCAGTATATATCTTTTTTTTTTGGTTTTCCACCCGATGTCCGAAGCCCGTGGAGTCCCGACTAAATTCGAATCGCACATTGCAGGACCCATTACAACCCATGTTGGTACCATAATATCTTATTACTATTAAATTATCAATAGTTATAAGGGGTAAAATAGTGAATTATTATAATTTTATTGGGTTATCAGTTTATCCAATAACCCAATAGTAAAAATTGATATCGAACCCATAACGCAATAATTTTTTTTCAAAATCATTAAAAACCTGATAATCTAATAAACCAATAACGTTTTTATCGGTCGGTTCAATTTTTGTACACCCTTACATGTTACTTTTCGAAAGTCAATAAATAGTCAATGTTCATACGATTTGACTCCAAAAAATGAAAATTATGACAATTAAAATGTATAGAAGGGGTAATCATTTATCAGTTATTTCTTATAAATACTTTCTATTTTTAATTTGTCTAATTCACTTCAATTTGAATCAATTATATTTAAATATTGACTTTGTAAGATTGTTTTCAAAGAAAATGTTTTATATAAAAAAATTTCAAGTTCAAACTAATTAAATTAAAAAAATGTTTATCCTAATATTTCAACAAAAAAAATCTCAAAATAAAAAAAAAGTAAGAATTCAATTTTTACTTTGATAAAAAATTAATCACTCACAATAACCGCTAACGTGCAATTGATCGATGATTAAAATATTTGATTAACCTTTTGAGAAATAATTTTAAAAAATAAAACAAAAAAAAAATCCAAGTAAAAACACTTGAGTTATTTAAGAGAAAATTCTAAAAGAATTATAAATCTAGCCTAACTTTGACCAACATAGAGATAAGGAAGGGAATTGGTTGCTAAATTTTAAATTCTATCAAAATTTGACTATCAAAAGAGGGAAAAAATTTCATAACTAAATTCAAGGAAAACACTTGGACCATTTTAAATGAATAAACCTTTTGAAAGAGTGCATAAAATAAACCAGAAATATTTTGCAGTAGTAACTTAAATACTTTGAAGAACTCCACAAAATTAAATTTTTTGCCAAAAATGACTAACACTAAAACTCAGAAATCATTTAAATAAAATTAACATAAATGATTTAACTTTGGAGAATTTAATTAGGTTAAATTACTAAATGTTAGAGTTAAGAGTCAAAACAAATATATAAATACAATAAAATGAAGGATAAGAAAGGAACTGGATTTGGTAGGCCCAAATTTAACCTGTCCTAATTTTCTAAAAAATAACTTAGGCCTGTCTAGCCCCTTTAAACCTTGCCCTGTAGCTGCTGAAAAAAATTTAGAAAAAGTACACATAATCTATATCTTCCATTTTTGGGCGTGTGTGTTATGTCTATGTAACTGAGATTTTAGTTGTAAGATATCTAATAAAATCGTCGAAGTTCAGCGGCTTTCATCGTTGACGAACACCTGCGCTAATAAGACAAAGAAATGGAGAGTCTATGCCTTGAATGAATCAGTAACAACGGATCATTCCCTTCCCGCATCGCTAGAAAGATAAAGCTTTTCTTCTTTCAGTGAATTTATAGACCTAATTTGAAATTATTTAACCTTAATCAATTCAATCTAAACTATTTACTCTTATTGGATCAATTACTCAAATTATTTACCTTTCTATCAATTTACCCTTTTTTATTTTGTGTGCCGACATCAGCATAAATAGTATGAAATATACTATGACGGTATATATATACCATAGTCGTACCATATAGAATAAGCTCAGTCTTTTGTGATACTCTGATGGTATATTGATACTCAATTGGTATATAGGATTTTTTTTAAGAAACAAATAAAAAAATTATTAAACGCTAAATTAGTAGAATATATTCATTATATACTTTGTGGATATATTTATACCATATCGGTATCATATAAGATTGAGCTTAATCTTATGTGATACCCTGTTGGTATATATATACCCTATTGGTATATTATACAAGCAGGTGCTGATCTCGGTATAATGTAAGCGCGCGAATTTTAATATTAGGGGAGGACAATATTTTAATAATATGGGTACAAAATATAAAGAGGTATATGAATATAAATAGTTTAATTTAAAGGTATACACATTTCGTTTTTCCAAATCAAAAATTGGGCTTTTAGCCCGTATTTTCTACCCTGCTGCACTCCTTTGGACCTCTGGTCCAATTCAAATACTCATTTGTGTATACTTAGTCTATTACATTTTAATAAGTAATTATTGATTTTAGTAATATTTTTTATTTATTATAATTTATAGTAATATTATGATAAAATTTGTATTTGTATTAAAAGTGAATTATGTATGTAATATAAATGTATTATAAGTACTTTAAATATATTGTGCTTGTTTGTAAAAAATTGACACAATGTATTATAAAAGTCTTTAAGTATATGATAAATATATTATCCATCAATAAAACTTATATTATATATGTTTTATAAATAGTTATCTATATATAATATATATTAAAATTGTATTACAAGTGTTCAATAAAAAAAATTGTTATTGCTATAAATGATAAATATATTTTTTAATATAGTATATCTATGTAAGTTTTTCTATTATTTAATTTAAATTAAAATAATCAGTGTTATAAGGCGTAATCGTTCTTTAGTTTACAAGTTTGTTTTTCAAAATTTATTTACTTATTTATTTATAAAAAATTATATAGTTGTAGGATGACTCAAATTCATGATCACTCTTTGTCATATTTGATTTGAAAATCTTCTCATCTTTCTTGATGTTATACATTTCAAATATGAGATTGTGTTTGAAAACAATACTAATTATATATATAATGCATATTATGATTGTAACTATTATATTATTTCATACGATTTTGTTAGACTTGTTAAACATTTGATATACTAACAAAATTTCAAATTTGAATTTAGATTCAAAAGAATATGTATACATACACATAAATATAGCACCTATAAGAATAGGCCTTTAAAATATGAACTCTCTTTTCTCATTTTTTTTTTTTTTAAAAAGAACGTGTATATTTTGAAGAATTTGAAAATATACTTCAGACATCTGATATTTCTGTTAAATAAAATATAGGAGGAAAAGGAAAAAATAACACCCCAATACTTGCAAGGACATTTTCGGTATGCCAAATAACTTGTATCATCAATAATTGTATTATTGTTGTAAATGATGATAAGAACTACTTATTTGAGATAACTTAACATGAGAAAATTTTCAAAATTAAAAATTTTCAAATATATATAATAAATATAGCCCCTTTTTTTTATTTACATAAAAACTAATCAAAAATTATAGAAAATATGCATGACTATATAATACGACTTGTCAAAAATCATAGAAAGTATACGCTGACTATACAATATAGATTACTTATACATGTATTATACACTAAATATACACTAAAAAACTGAATATATTCTGACTATACATGTCTATATGAGTGACAATTTTTATGATAGTTATTTTGACCGAAAGGCCACTATAATTATCCCTTCAAAATTTGTGAGGTCATTTCCAAAATGTCAAATGCTTGATGCACCAGTTCACCAATTCAATTATAGAGATGGCCAAAACTGCAGAAGAACTAGCAATTTGAGAGTCGTTGAAAGGAACTCATCAAAATTATATGGTTGGTCAAAAATTCACATCTTATCAAGACGCCAAAAAATATAGTGCACATGATTAAAAAAAGAAAAGAAAACCATCACGAAAGATAAGTGTTACTTGTTAAAATTTTCATACATTTGGAAGCTAATAAGGTCCTTTTGATGGATCCACCCATATAATAAATACAATTATTACAAATATTGCATTTGATTGTTTAAAAGAATATACAGATAATGAAACCTTAAAAAATGACTTGAGAGCTGAGTTTTGCGCGAACTCTTTGCTTGTCGCACCTGTCTCGACTTTTTAAAACACACACTACTTCTGAAGAATTCACATGCACATGTTGTTTGAAATTTTTTAAAAGTCCAAGCGACATAATTTGAGACGTAGAGTCCCAATCCTATATATGCTATGATTAGACTAAGGAAAGCCCACTCCCTTCAGTGATTGTGCATTCGACAAAAACTAATATTAGGACCATGTTATGTCTTCTTTGTTGTATCATCTTTCATCGATTGTCACTAGGACAACACTGTTGGGTATTAATTTCGTACGCAAAATGAAATAGGTAAGAATATTTTATAAAATTTATAATTTTCTCGCCTTTTATAAAGAATAATTAATCACATCATTTTATTTCAAATAATAAAATAATCTCGAAAGAAATGAATACTCATAACTAATTGCGAATCCACCATACTATAAAATTAGTTCACACATTACGGGGTCCCATCTAATTGTCTTCTCCAAATATTGTCTATAACTTGATTGAAAGTGTACACTTCTTCATGCCATCAAACTAAAATTATTGTAATCATAACTTATACTAGCAATTATAAAACAAAAGTTCAGCAAATTCTCATTATTGGTGAATATAATTTTTTTTAATAATAAATCGAATGTCTGGCCATGAAAAGTTGTTAATATATGTGTCATAGATTAGGATAGCTAGCGTGACTCAAAATAAGTAGGAAATCAGATTTGTCAAATCGAAAACTTAAACGAGTACAATCAACTAACTTTGAACGTGGTAATAATATATATGTTGAACGTTTTTTGTAGAAGCACAAATTTGTGAAAAATATCTAAATTAATTTTTGATAGAGCAAAGAATCAAGAAGGTAATAGCGTAGCGTATTTGATATTTTTACTTAAAGGAAAAGTCTTAGTTATTCTAGACTATTAGATATTCGAGGAAGATATTTATAGAAAATGGTAGAATATAGATTTTTAGTGTATAGAATTATTCCTACATAAATATAAAATAGATGAGACATTAAAAATCTGTAGTTAGCTCAAAGAAAATTCAATTCTAGTTTTTCTATTACAAAGTTCTCTTGTCCAAAGTCCTCCTCCTCCTTTAATAGCTCGCTCTTTTTCTCA
>DF357231.1:71168-86150 GCA_000787875.1 Solanum virginianum
AAGTAAATAGGGTTATTATGGTATATAACTTATTTTACTAAGGGTATTATTGTCAAGAAGAAAATTAAAAACTGCTTCTGCTTCTGCTTTTGGGAAAAAACTATTTTTTTTAGCTTCTCAAAAACTGCTTCTGCTACTCCATAAAAGTACTTTTTTTTCTCCAAAAGCTTGACCAAACACCTCACCTTTTTTTAAATAAGTACTTATTGAAAAAAATAAGTACTTTTGGGGAGAAATAAGCTTGGCCAAACAGGCTATCAATATCTAACAGATAGTCCCCCACCATTGTCCCCACCTCCATATGAAGTTTCCCACATCAAATCATCAGCCATATGTAACTTCCTTTCAAAGTTAAACCCCATTTCCTATAATTCCCCCTAGCTCATTACCTAAAATATCACAAGGACATGGACTCCCAAAATCAATCAGCGCATAAACAGGAAAACAATGGACTCATTCTGGATCTAAGCCTCCTCTGTAACTGGGATTTGAAGCCTGGAGATGATCAAATACTCAAAACCAGTGATCATTCCGAAACAGAGCACCAGGTTTTCTCATGTAACTATTGCTACAGGAATTTTTACAGTTCACAGGCACTTGGCGGACATCAAAACGCACATAAACGGGAACGAATCACAACGGCGAAGAGAAAGCAGAGTATGGATTCAGTACCTATTATTCGTGGTTCCTTCCATAGGTCTCTTGGCATTGAAGCCCACTCCATGATTCATAAGCCAAACATTTCGTCGAACACCTTCAGGGCACCCACAATTCCGTCATTATATAATACGCTTTCTTCTGGGACGTGGTCGAGAAGGCGGCTGGATCAGTTTCCGGCGATCGGTCGCCCTGACGGTACTGCTAGGCTAAATTTCGGTAATATGAACAAGTTTCCAGGAGGGATTGGTTCTCATTTGAAGACTAATCGTCAGGAGGAGTTGAAGAAGCTGGATTTGTCTCTCAAACTCTGAGAATTGTTGTTGTACTAAGCAGTAGTAATTAAATTTTCTAGTTTACTTTCCTTTTGTTTGACATTTCCCCCTTCTTTTTTCGTATATTTCTTTTAAGATGAGCATGTAGTACGAATTCCGCAGAACCTGTACTGAAAATCTATTAAATATGTACATATAATAACATAAGTACGTTTTCAGAGGCAATGAACCCATAAGTTTTGAATAGTAAATTTGCCGCTGTAGTGCCGGAGCTAGCTTATAGACAGGCTCTTGTGAGTTCTCTTCTCTTATGACATCCTTTGAGTTGGTATAATGTTTAATAAAATCATTTCATTAAGATAAAATGTAAAATGAGATGGAGGGAGCACTATTTGTATATGGTTAAAATTATTTTTTATGTATATATGATCGATATTAAACTCCAATTCTTCTTTAGTAAAAATTTTGATTCCTCCCCCGCTCGTATAAAAAGACTTGTATTAAAACTACTAGTTTTCTCGTCGGCAGAACGAGTTAACTTTTTTTTTTTAAAGAAGCTTCATCGAAGTGGTGAAGTTATCGAATTCACAAGTACCAAGTGTATGTTTCCTTAATGTTCACACAAAAGAAGAAACACTTTTCCGCAGGAATTAAACCGGAGTCAAAATCGCAAAGAGTTCATTTATGAGATAGAGATCTTGAAAGCGTGTCAAATGAGCATTATGTATACTGAATATCCGTACTGTTTGATGAATGATTAACTCCCCTAGTAGGATACATAGGAGTAAAATTAATATTTTACGTGCAATCTTTATCTTTTTGGATCGTCCCAAAAAGTATGATATCTTATTATAATTGAAAACAATTTATTTTTAAAGTTCTTTTTTTATTTTTAATGAAATGATTCTTAACCACATAAACATCTAAAAATGATTTTATACCTGAGGTTTTAATAATATTATCCAGGTGGGCAGAGAATGTTCCTTGAAGTATTTCAAATGGTAGTACTGTTACATTCAAATGATCCACCTTGTGGTAGATGAAAAATAGACCCATCTATGGAAAGGAAGTTTCCTAATGACCATACCATCCCTACCCAATTTTTTATTTTTCGAAAAGTCCCAACAATGATCCTTAATTTGAGCATGTCATAATAATCTTGTTAACTTGATTACATGATTTTAAACAAGAGTCCTTTTCCTACTCAATAAATTGGTGGGACCAATTAGGCTTGTGATTAATCCAAATTTCATTAACGTAAATTATGGCATGTTTCATAGTACTAATCTTAGCTCAAAAGGAACAAACAAAAACAACCGACTTCCATTAACTTCGTACGATGGTATGTTTGCGTAATGGGTGTGAAACATGCATGTCGCTTTATAAATAGGTATTGTCGTTGTGTGGTTGTAAAACTTCACATTAATACTTTGTTCGGATGGTTATTACATATTATTTAATAATATATTGTATTGTACAGTATTGCGCTGTATTATGTTGTACTCTTAATGAATATAATGTATGGATAGATAGTATCGTTCTTTGTTGTTCATAGTAACACACATTTATGAGTTGAAAGATAAACTTACAAAAAAAAAAGGTATGTGGTAGACCTATTATAAAAAGGTAGAGTAAACGATGAAATATAATTATTAAATATTTCTTTTGTTCCCCTTTTGTGGCATCATTTTCCTTTCGGTCAGTATAAAAAAAAATGTCACTTTACTCTAATTTGAAACAATTTGTCTTTAAAATTAGGGATGACAATGGGGCAGGTGCGGGGCGGGTTGAGCTCAACCCGCAAAATGTTTAAATCGCCCCGCTCCGCCCCTCATGACTATTTTTTCATTTTTCAACCCGCCCCGCCCCGCCTCATCCTGCTAAATTTTAAAGTTCTTTTATTTTTTTAATTGAATTTAGTTTTTTTTTCACTAATTAACATCTCAACAATTAATTAACTATTTTTAGTTGTCATTTTATCAATTGTTTCTTAATCGTTAATTAAAAGTTTATTAGTTTTTTTTTCACTAATTAACATCTCAACAACTAATTAACTATTTTTAGTTGATGTTTTAACAATTATTTCTTAATCGTTACTTAAAAGTTTCTAATTAACATTTTAACAACTAACAATTACCGGACATGTCTAGTTTAAATTTTAGAGAAAAAATTAAATTAAAGTCAATATTTATTATTAAAAGTTTATATCTTTGATTTTTATTAATTACAAAAATTTTATTTCTTCGAATTCATATTTGATTTTTTAAACCCGCGCCCCGCTTCGCCCCGCATTAGTTTCAAATAGAGCTACTTTAACTTGCTCCGCACCCGCATAACTCTATACCCGCCCGCCCCGCATAGCTCTAAACCCGCCCCACCCCGCCCCGTTGTCATCCCTATTTAAAATACCCCTTTTACCCTTAATGAAATGATTCTCAGCACACAAATATCTACGAATGATTTTATACCATAAGTTTTAAAAATCTTTCTTTTTTTCTTAAACACTGTGTTAAGTCAAAGAATATCACATAAAATAAAACAAAGAAAGTAATAAATAAAGAAAAAATGAAAAAAATATTAAAATAATAACACGATCACCCCAAATCTATAATGTAAATCAAAAGCGAAAGCCCATATGAACGCAAGGTGTAGGGTTGGTGGGTTACTGAATATACAGAGAACTCAAGAAGACAAATAATCAAGAAAATTTGATAATTATTATGTATACATAAAAAAAATAAAATTGACTTTTATATATAATGTAAACAAATTGAAGACAAATAATCTACTGCTATCTGGGTTTACGGTTCAAACCCAGTTCTGTCTTGGGCTTTATCCCAAAGGATCTTTAAGGATATGGGCCTAGTGAGTAAAAATAAAAAATACAAAAATCCAAAATTAAGTATGTTTTACGAAACATCTTCATTTTTGTTTGGTTTAATAGCTTGTATTTGGACACTTCATGTAAAGTTATGATTTCAAATCAGCATTTAAATATGCGATATGAAATTCTCCCAAAAAAATATGATTTAGAATTTTCACATTAATATAATAATTATGTTTTAAATTTTACTATATGGAATTACTAAAAATTACTTGGAGCTTCAGAATTAGTAAAAAAATTTCATGTCAAATATGTGAGAATTGCACTAGATGATCTTCAGTTATCATCATAAATCCACGTTAAGCAAGTTTTATTTATTTTTATCAAATTGGCTAGGGGAATGAGAGAGGGGGAACGGATGATTACAAGGTGAGGAATTAAAGTCTTTCCGATTATATTCAACGAGCTATTAAAATTTTCTACAAGACAGTCAAAAGAAGGTACAAATAGATAATTATTCTTTTGGACAATAATTACTTAAAGGTACTAATCCAATTTTAAAAAAAGCCATCCATGTTCTTTGTTTTCAATCAATGTCTCCCCTTGACAAAGATGTTTAAACCAGAAAAATTAAGAAATTATTGGAAGGATTCATAGACAATAAAGGATTTTGAGATCAAAATAAAACATATAGTACATGCTATTTTCTTAATATCACTCTACAAAATTTTCAGATTTTTCTTGGGGAGTCATTTAGTTATAAATTGGCTAATAAGTAATAATTAACCAACCTAATGCTTTTCTAATTGGCAGTTAGAGCCATAATTGGCCTCTCAAAACCAATCATGCTATTTGGTCTCTATTTTTAAGAGAGTATTATTCTATTTCTTCAGAGTGAAATAAAGCAATTAGCACTTTATAGTAGGTACATCAAAAGAACATTCACAATTATAAGAATCAATTACATTATTTCTCTACTTTTTTTAAAAAAAAAAAATTATAAGAATTCTTTAAAATTTACGAATTTTGGGATACATCATTGGACTTTAGAATACATTACTAAATTTCTAAATACATCAGCAGATATCTGAAAGCATGGAAGAAGGATGTATCAAAGAGGATAGTACATCTAGATACATATGGGAAGGATGTATTCGAGAGGGGAATGAGGATGTATCAGCGAAAGAAGTGTTATGTATCCCAAAGGAGATTTTTGAAATTTTTTTAAATGAAAAAAATATTTTAGAGATTATAATAAAATGAGATTTGTATTTAGGTAATTCCATAAATAAATAGATTTAGACTACATATTTAAATAAGTTAAATTAGGCAGATCAATAATAATAACCAGATGAAGGAGTTGAACAATCTTATTTTTTACAAATTAATCTTGTGTTCCTATCCTCACATGTACATGAAATAATGGCTAATATTCCCCTTAATCCCAAGAACTTTATATTAAATTGACATTTTCATTGGTAAAGAAAATATTTTGATATTAAAATAAAACAAAAACACTAAAAGCCGTAGAGAATTTAAAAGGCAAACATTTAAAGTTTATTATGAAATAATGTCATTCAAAGGATGTGGTCTATTAATCAATAAAGTTAATTGAAATTTCAAGTTTGAGTACTGTTAAAATGCTGTTTTTTTGTTTTCTCTCAATTTAAGCGTGATATAACAAAAAAACGAGAGAAAAAAAAAAGAAAGAAGAATACAAGAAGCTTGGGACAAATATGTTGCATTCTCCTTAAATTTCTTGGAAGAAAACGACAGAATGCTAACTAATCAACAATGTTAGAGAACTGCAAGTGCTTTCTTTGTCCCATTGACATGCCTATTGTTGGGTAAATCAAATTGGTCTTTTTAAGTAACTTGTTTTAGATATTTTTTTCTAGTAAAAAAATTGTGATTCATAGTGTTACTTTTATCATATAAAGTTCAAATAATCAAAATCCAAATTACATAGAAAGTTTGATGTATTGATCTTCGTCTTCACTCTTACTAAAATGGAACTTGACAATGTAAATATGTTACTTGTTTCAATAAATACTTGTTTGATTATGAAATTTTACAAATATTCAAGTACAAGGTAAAATTACTGATTTTGATATTGATATGTATGTAAGGTATTTTTGCCGTTCATCTTAAATTTTTATAATTTTTATTGAATAAATTTCATTAACAAGAATTTCAAATTTCTAGTAAACTTTTTTCCAATTTCAATTTCGATTTCAAATACTTAGTTTTTTATCAGTATAATTTTTATATCAACTTGCGTGTAGCTCAATCAGTTCCATATGGGTACTTGTTACTTTCTATCCTTTACTGAAATTCAAGGGTTCTTTGGGTTCACATGAACTCATGTTTCTCTCTCTAAATCATATATAACTGTACAATTTTTTTAAAAAAAGATGCTTAAAATTAGATATATAAACCTACACTCAGAGTATCATATAAATGTAATGATAATTGGGTGCACCTTTGTAAATGATGTTAGAAATTTGAATCTTCTACTTCCTCCATCTCTTTTTAGTTGTTATGATGCGCTTTGCAAAAGTCAACTTGACTAATTTTTAAAATTAAATTAGATTACATTAATTTGATATTTTAAAATAAATTTTTTAAATATTCAAAAATTATAAGAAAAATATTATTAATTATAACTTTTTTTATATCAATATGTTAAAAAAATATATATTAAAATGTTAGTCAAAATTTATATTGCTTGAATTTCTAAATATAACTAAGACAACTAAAATAGAAACGAAAAAAGTATAGATTTACAACGACTACTTAATTGACCGGTTCGCCTAAGAATATTTTTGTTGAACCTCAAAAGTAGTCCAATAATTTTCCTTAGAAAAATTTGGGTAGAGTCCAAAGTTCACAGTAAGGAAAGAAATCTATATAAAATACAAGAGAAATCACAGATCATCATTCCATAATACACTCTCAGCCACCATTAAAATACACACTCGAGCTGAACAGTGTCAGCAAAGATTCCAATTTTCCAACCAATCTCTCCTCCTCCTTTTACACCTACCGGTACGGCCACTGTATCGCCGCCGGTGGTACCCCAGTCCCTACTCCACCGCCAGCTGAAAAGAAAAAAAGCGGACCCACATTTCCTCCATCATTTACCTACCAAATACTTCCAACCCATATCTCAAATTCATTTCAATTCAGTTCAATTATCAAAATCCAGAGTTCTCTTTTTCTCCATTTCCACTATGTGGGTTACAGTGTAAAAGACGGAACCTCTGCTTTTCAAGATGCTCTGCTGCAAAAGTTCAGTTAAAAATGGCCGTGGATCGGTTCCGGTGTACCTAAACGTATACGATCTAACACCCTATGAATGGGTATGTCTTATTGGGTTGGTCTCGGAGTTTACCATTCCGGCGTTGAAGGTCAGTATTATTTATCAGATCTGGGTTTTTCTTTTCAACAAAAGTTTATAATTATTTGTTAATGGTGGTGGGTTATGGTAGCTAGTTCATGGAGTTGAGTATGCATTTGGAGCTCATGAATATCCAAGTACTGGAATTTTCGAAGGGGAGCCGAAAAAGTGCGAAGGATTTATTTTCAGGAAGACAATTTTGATCGGATGGACGGAGAAGACACCTGGAGAAGTCAGAAGAGTTATGGAAGAACTAGCTGATAAATATAAAGGAAATGCTTACAACCTTATTACTAAGAATTGCAACCATTTCTGTAGTGATGCGTGTATTAAACTCACTAACAATCCAATTCCCAGTTGGGTAAATCGACTAGCCAGAATTGGTAAGATTTTCAGTCTCTTTCAGTCACATTTATTGTTTCATATTTAGAATATTCAACAAAAACTGGTCAAAATTCACATAAATTGGGAGGTAGTGAGTACCTTGTTTCTCCACATGTAGTTGAATTAGGAAGCTTCTGGGTAGTTTCAAATGAGTCTTAATGTTTGTACTTGATTGTTATCAAGTTGACGATGAAGAACCCACAGTAGGAAAGAATTTTCGCAGCTTTTCACACGATAGGAATCTTCTACACGATTTTGTACAGTCGTTGACAGTTGAACAAATCTTTCTGCATTTAATTATATGGGTTATATAGTTTGAAAAGTTGGTGTTCTGCAACTTGCTGTTAATGGAAGTTTAATAACTTAATTGTTGGTGTAGGTTTTGTTTGTCATTGTATCGTTCCAATGAGCTTAAAGTCTACCAAAGTCCGCCACCATCGGATGGAGGACAAGGCAGGTGAAGGGAACAGCAAGAAACCTCAGAGCAGCTTGAATAACCTGACTCAGTCATCAAATCCATCAGGTGATGGGGACAAGAAGAAACCTCTAAGCAGCTCGAATAAGCTGACTCCATCAAACAAAAAGAAACCACAGAGCAGCTCGGATCAGTTGACTCCATCTTCAAATCCATCTCCAGCTTCTTTGCAGTCTCCTCCAATTGCCAAATCCACAAGTAGTAAAAAAACCAGAAGCCCGCTACCTCCATCTACGCCGTTGACATCAGATTCAAATGCATCCTAGAATTTCCTGATGCAGAAAGGCCAATGCTTTATTTGATTCACCTTTATTCTTTTGCTCGTTTCTTCATAATGCTAACAAATATTGTATATGCAAATGCTTTCAGTTAAATGAAAATATGAAAATATGCAGCAACAAGCAAATGAATGTTAATCTTTTATCTATTAATAGGCTTATTACGATCATCGCAGAAACAGTTGAACCACACTATTGAACCTGAAAGAGAAATATAGTGCAAATCACCCTTGCATAGAATTAAGACATAATTGATTTGATTAACTAATTAAGACATAATTGAATTGATTAACTACTCAAGAATTCTCCAGATTATGGGATATCTTGGGTGGAATACATGTTCCAACATGGGCAACACTTGAAACGAAGGGGAGCTTTCACAATGTGGTCACACTAATGAGGAAGTCACTGTTTATCCTTCTGAAAAGGGGTGAAGAGAAAAACAAAGCTTCTTCTAGTATGATACTGAAAGCCTGTGAAGGTTATGTGCTTTTCCTTTTACACAGTGTGTTATTTTTTTTTGGGGGGTTCAGAGAGCTATGATTTGCCTTTCAACAGCTTTGGACAAATCACATCACTTTTCTCTTTTGATATTTCCAAACACGTCACATTTGTCTCCCAATCTCTATTCTAGTGAACCAATTCTCAGTCCCAAAGGCCAGCACTATGCCTGAGAGGTGACTACGATTTGACCAAAAGACGACATCAATCACTATATTCAAAAGCTCCTACCACACTTCGTGCTGTTGGTGTTTCCGTTCACACCATTTATCCTATATGTTCAATTTTTCCAAAAAAGAATCAATGGAAATGAATGGAATCCAAGATGAATGACCCCCCTTCTCCTTCCTGTTGAGAAAAAACAAAAAACAAAGTTCTGAATAATTTACAAGGATAGGATACATAACCGTGAGAAAGCAATAAAAATAAATGACTAGCACTCAAATATTCACTATTGGGGGTGGGGGTGAGGGTGGTGTGGAGCATTATAATTACAGGCAAGGCTGAACAAAAAAAAAAAAAAAAGGAAGGAGGAAGTCCTGGAT
Organism: Solanum virginianum; assembly: GCA_000787875.1. Taxonomy (NCBI): domain Eukaryota; kingdom Viridiplantae; phylum Streptophyta; class Magnoliopsida; order Solanales; family Solanaceae; genus Solanum; species Solanum virginianum. Next base: position 80,508 of record DF357231.1, read on the forward strand.
AAGGCAATAAGTTATTCAGCAATGTAGAATAACTAAAAATTTCATTATATGCATAAGTGCAGAATTTTGCTATAAAACAGAATGGGCAAAACTTGATGAATAGGGAGCTATGACACTACCACTGAAAGTTAAAGATGTAAAAAAAGAGCAAAAGAACAGACTGACCTCTTCAGATGGAATTATAGCAGCTTAGTGACTGAAACATGTTATCACACACCTACACCAGCTAGCTTAACCTCATTTGTTGAACTTCCACTACCAGCAGACAGAAAATTGCATCTCTTCAGCCATCTCGGAATAAACCATCCTGATGGGAATCAAACATCCATGACTTACAACTTGCAGCTTTGGAGCTCCTGTTATACTAAATGAACTTGCCAGCATCCACGCAAGCCATCTTGTTAGAACCTCAAATTCAGGGATACTTCACCACAACATAAATCAATGGACAAAGATCTATAAGCTGATACATTATACTCTTATCAAACATGAGAAGGTTTTATATGAAGCTGGCATGTTTGCACCACGATATAAGTGAGACAGAATGTTCAAATTGATTAGAATGTTCAACGATTCTAATCCTGCCATGAATGAAATTAAGTACTATTTTTGAACTACGTTATAGAGCAGCTAAGTTACTAGGTGTATATTAGCATACATCTAGCAATATTAAGAATAAATGACTTCTACCTCGTTGAACTCACTTATCTTCAACAAGGAACACAATTTTAGCATTTCTATGCGAAGTGAGGTCCCTATTTATATCATTATGTTTATTATTCTTGTTTTCTTTCCATGTTTTAAGGATTGAGATTACAGAAAATTTCTTTAGGTGGAGCAAAATAACAAAAGGGAACAATTTATGGTTTTCCAGCAAAGTGTACAGAGGCTCAAAATAGCTTGATCAAGAATCAAGATAAGCTTGGACAGAGTACTTCAAGGGGTCCAGTGTTAGAAACATGATAGAAATGCAATAAAGCCTTAGAGATTTGGGAAACTGCATCAGAGGTGTGGGATGGGGGGGTGGATAAGCAGCAAACCTGCTAGTCTCATGTTTTGGTAATGCTAATTTGCTTGCATCAACAAGCAACTATAACAACCAAATATTTGTTTTAAGCGGGATGAAGTGTCCACATGAATTGCTGTTATTTTCAGTCCAGCCAGTAAAAATATGCTTTAACAAATATTTCAAGGAGGTTATCCATTTCGCCTCTCCGCTAAGCAAGAATATGAAGATATTAACCTCCCAGGTAACAAGGAAACTTTGATCAGCATTGTTGAGCAACCATACAGGTCAGATCCAGCTAAAGATTTTGTTCCAATAACAGTGGAAGACTTTACTTTACCAGTATGCTGCCTTCTGATGGAACATTTAAGACTTGATAAAATTAACCTAGCATAGCAGCTTACTATCATTTCCATTCAAGTTTTCTATCTTTCAATAATATGACTTAACCATATCTCAAGTCAGAATCATAAAAGAGCATTTGTTTCAGGATGTATCTAACATTCTCAAATTTGATAGTGGGGGTTTTGGGGGCTGATCAATATAAAGAAAACTTTGGTTCAACATGGTAAGACTTCCAGAAGATTAGGAGGGAAAGCGAAAAAAATATGTAATTAAGAGTATTTGGCGAGAAACTTCATACCATTTGAATAATAAGGCAGCTGTCTTCCTACAGGGAACTTCTCCATCAAACGATATGCAAGTCCAGCTTCCAGGTCTCAATCTTCAAATTCTGATACGGGATCCACCACAGAAGTTGCCAGCCTCCATATTTCGGAGTTTTCTGCAGCATATTGGCAATATCCTCCAACTGACACCAGAATGTATTAGAATACTATTAGACAGAAAGACAGCTCTAAATCTACCACCGAACAATGCTGCATCTAACCTGAGAGTAGCTTCCACTTATAGGTGTTTTCTGCTTGAGATCCAGCTCAAAAACTGCAGCCTTTTTTTGTTCCTAGAAGCACATACTTATTCTGTTCTGTCATCAAAATGAATGCAGCTGTGCCTAAGTCAAAACTACCATGTTTGTATTCAATCAAAAGCAAATGACTTTATCTAGTTAAGGGGGTGGGGACGGGGAGGGTTAACTCTCTGCATCTTATGCTGCTAAAGTGCTCTTGGGGATTCTTTACCAAATTGTCTTCTTCTAACTAAAGGCATCCATCATGCCTACTCCATTGTTCTGCTGGAAAGATCAGCGTTCTCATTTCTTTAGTCTTGGAAAGATCAAGTCAAGTATGAGCTGGTACGAATGTTAAAGGTCAGTTGAACTGATCAAGGTGGTTTCGTTGTCAATACCAGGGAACTCTCCTCCACCCATATACATTGGATTTTCAAATTCTAGAAGATAATCATCCATAGAGATGTCTTCTAGATCATCTTCATTCAATCAAAACATGCTGAAATGCTGAAAGAGTTTCTGTTTTCAGTTTGATGGATCAAATGAGATAACTCTGCTGAACTTTGTGGATTTAGCTGGTCCAAAGTATTTCTGGGAAAAGTAGGAACTTGCCTCACTGCATTTCGTCCCATGTTAACCATATGAAGGAGATGCTTCGCTCTATTAGCTTGACTAAAACATAGAGTGAACAGATGGCACTGTGCAACTTATCTCTGTGTTCCAAGCTTTAACTGCTTCACATATTTCCAATTAAAAACATTTGCAGCATTGTTTCTAGGCTCAATTGGAGGCTTGTCATTTTCATTTTCATTAATAGCCACCTCATGTCTATTAAACTTAATGATTTGACCTAAACCCAATTCCCCAACATCAGAAAAATCCATAACTAAATCTCCAACAGTAAAATCTTTAAATCTGCTGCAATATCCTGGAGTCATAAGCTCTTGGACGTCCAAGTTAAGTCAACCAAGGCCAATAAAATAAGTAGAACATCGGAAGGTAAGAAAGAAGCTTCAATCTCTGATATGTATCTACTCGTTAAGAAAATTCTTCTTAGACATTAAGATTCAGAAGCAATAATTTGGTCAGGAGTCCTCAAATCAACTTCCATTCCCTAGTTGATTGAAAACACTTGCTTCTTATACTTCTTCCTAACAAGTGCCTTGTAACCATAAGCATATGATCCCTTTTATGTCAATGTAGGTACTATTTTTAAAAGAAAAAAAACAAACTATCTACTTCGATTGTAATCTGACTGAACAGAACCGAAGGAACATACATAGAGGATTCTTACGATGGATGTTAACTATCACTAGTACAGTTGATCGATTGATTGAATATTCACATAAAATGAAAAATGCCGTTTCATATGGACTTACAAATTGAAAAGCAATCACATAGTTTGTGTTGAGCAAGACCTTAACCTTCGATTCGAATGCAAAATTTATACGATGCTTAAGCAATTTTATTATATGCATAAAAATCACACTGCGAGAAGCGAGTCGAAACAAGATAATAACGTTTACTTCGTCGAATTCAAATTAAATAGACTGAACGAAAAGAAGAAGCGAAATACATTTCATACTGTGGAAATTCCCGTCAGTCGTGAAGGGAGATGGGAGTCCTTTAACACTGAATTTCGTTTTCTACCATCTTCTCCTCCTTCCGGCGACAACTCTCTCCGAGCGGCATCACATGGAGGGCACGTGATACCCTATAATTTTGTGTTACTCATTGATTATGTTATGGTAAATAGAAATTACTTTACCAAAATGATATATTTACGGTGTTTGGATCAATTTTTCTTAACTCATTTATAAGTTAAAATTTAGAAGTCAGACATTATTTAATTTTTTTCTTATATTTTTTTGATTTAAAAGAAGTGCTAAATTTTTTTTAATATTATTCAAATATTTTTAAAGCTAAAGAGTTTAAAAATTAAAAATTATTAAAATAAATCAATCCAAACATTTACTCATTTAATTTGATCGTAAATAATATTTACTCTTTTATTTTTTTAGAATTATATGACTGAATTAAATTTGAACATTTTGAAATTCTTAAAATTTTAAAATTCATATTTTTCACTTCAAAGTACTTACAAAATTTCAAAAGAATTTCAAATTCTCTTCATGCCTCAATTACATAATTCCACTTCTAAATATCATTTTTGAACTTTTGTTTTTACAAATATATTTTTCCTTCAAATTTCACATTTTTATATATAAATGCCCACTCAATATAATGTAATTAATTTTGATTTATTTTATGTAAAAATTTTACTTTTAGAGTATTATCAAGTATTTACTGAATGGTAAGATTGAGTTACATATTGTAGTTCTTGAATGTATCTAATGAATTATATACAACAATGATAGTGGAAGTTGCCTAGTTAATTAATATGTGAAAGATAATATAATTAAATATTAAAATTGATAAATCTTGTATATATTCATTGATGAATCCATCTGATTTTTTCAAGTTGATGTAAAAGAAAATTATAGCAAAAAAGGAAAAAAGATCTTTCTGTTTTACATTGTAATTAACCATATTTCTTTCTTTACATTTCCACAAGTATTTCCATTTGATAATTAAATAAATTATAACTTAACAACAACATAAGTACATAATAAAAAATAATTTTGAATTTGAGTTAGTACAAATCAATGAAATAAAATAAAGTTCAAACATCTGAGTTGACAATTACATTAGAGATAAATCCTTCAAACTCACCGCATAATCTTAAATTAGGGTAGTATGAAAAGATAATTTTAATTTTTCATCTTGTAATTAATCTTGAATTGATGTCTTTCACAACTACATTTATTTCACATCACACATCTTTTCTTCAAATTCATTGAACATGCTTCTTCTTTAGATTTATTGAACATGCATAAAATATTTGTACTATAAAAGATTAACAATAAAACGTAAATTTAAGTGTATAAAAGAAAGAATACTTATTTTATTTATGCGCGCCCACATATATATAAAACAAAAGTTATGTGTGAACGTGAACTCATGGTTTCTTCTTATACCTTATTTATATGTATTAGATATTTTATAAATATGAATAAATATTTAATTATAAATGTAATAATAATAATATTAAATTGTTAAAACTTTTTAAAAATTCATAAACTTAGAACAGAAGTGAAAAAAAAAGAGAAAGTTAGAAAGGGAAAATGAAGATTTTAGAAAGGAAAACTTGATTATTGAAGAATACTCTTGAGTCGCTTTGATATTATTATTTTTTTTAATAAATAATTATGGTTATCCTTATTTATACTAAGAATGCTTCTAGATAATATCTATAAGAAATATTATAAAAAAATATTAATCTCGAAATATTTTAAAGGGATTTTTTTGGACTATTCAATAGTTTCATTATTTAATTGGGGAGTGAATTTAAACAATTGACTTATCCTACTTATAGTAAGTTTAGGTAATCCTATTCTACTTATAGTATATTTATTAAAATAGGTTAGTAGGGTTTTTAGTTATAATAGGCTTATAAAAAAAAAATAATATATGTAATTAGGGAGGGCTGTCGTGCAGCCCTATTAAAAACAATTAGCATTAGAAGAAAGAGAGCGTGAGAGGCAGAGAGGAATTAGAAGAAGCGGAACGAAAAGAAAAGAAGAGAAGAAAAAGAAGGGGAAAAATAAAGAGAAAAATTGGGATTTTCATCCCAAGGTGTTAAGGTAATTATTCTCATCCTTTTTATTCA
>DF357231.1:87653-115083 GCA_000787875.1 Solanum virginianum
TTTGTATTCTTAATGTTGTAGCTAGGTTGTAGGCTGACTTGTCTTAGTGGGATAAGACGAGTGCCATCACGCCTGAAATTTCGGGTCGTGACAAGATAATATCTATAAGAAATATTTGAATAACTTTATTTTCTAATTAGTTAATAAGAATCTAGACTCTTGTATTATTCTACAAAAATTCTAAAAAATTTCATATATTTAAAATTATTTATACCTAAAAAAACTCATTCGTGTTTTCTTGGGAAATAATCGAGAATTAGCGCTACCGTTGCTTTGGTGATAAGTCAAGTAACTTCACACTTAAAGATTATTGTATTATCAAGCGACAAACTCGTTTCTTTAATTTTCTAATTAAGAGGACCATTATGAAAGTTCTAATTATTTGATTTGACCATACCATGTTCTATACTCCTTTATAATAGGTTTATTAGATTAATGTAGGTTATAGAATATTATGAATGCAATCTCAGGCAAAACTGAGTCATGATTTAGCTAGAAATGGTAATATATAGCTTAGCATAAAGCTAGTTCATGAAAATATAATTCATTATCATTCATTTATTAGATTCCCCATTTTGATCAATAAAAAATTATTATGATACGTAGCCAAAATTAATTTAATAAAAATTTTGTCAAAATATTTTTACAGTAGGATATTTTTTTAAAAAAAATTGATATATATATATATATTCATAATAAAGCTAAAAAAAAGTTTTATTATGTATTAAAAAAATACACCCCCTTCTTTGTTATCGAGAATTTTTGAAAAAGACTAATTTATTTTTACGACGGTTCTATACATCTAGGGTAAAATACTGTTTTGGTGGGGTTGGGAGAGCGGTATCAAATCAAGGTAACTCTGAATACTAGATATGATCTAAAAAAGACAGGGATCAAGATCAGCTAGTGAGACGATGGGGATAAGCTTCATCGAGAGGGAAATACTACGGATCACCACGTATAAGGCCCCTAAATGACCACTCAGTGATAAAGAAGTTAAGGATGCAGAGACAAGCAGAAGATTTGCCTAGAAGCAGTCACCCTTAAAAGAGTGCGTAATAACTCAGTGATCGAGCGCTTTTATGCCAAAAAAGAATAGGGCTAAGCCATCTGCTGAATCCGTGGGATGTAATTTGTCCATTCTAATTCATGAAGAGTTAGTTGGTCTTGTCAGCACAAAGAAATTTCGATTTGGTTACACATCACCCCTAACTAGCTAGCTAGCTAGTTTAGTCAAAAGGACAGAAGAATATTAGTTGATATTCACTTAATAATAGCTAGTTAATTTACATCATAGATTATTAATTAGCATATCTTTTCCATTAATTAATGTATTTAAAGGAGGAGGATCAAGCTTCTTGTTCTAAAGAGAAACTTTAGATTGAGTAAATGTGAAGAAAGGAAGATGCATGATGGACATTTTTTTGATCTTATCTTTTCTGATTTTAGGAAGCACGCGCAATCTTTGCCTTTTTCTCTATAGGTCTCGAATAATTCCATTTTGTTACGCTTTTTCACTAGTCTTCCCACCAACAACGTAACTACTTCTCCCTATATATATATAATATGAAGATTCAATCTTCATTTTTCAATGTTGATATATAGCTTATTGTTTAATTAAGATAACTGGTTCACTCAATAAAAGTTGTGGTGGAGTGATAAGTATTCATTCATCCTTAATCAGGGGTTTCAAATTTGAGTCCCCTTTGGTACCGAGTCACCTTTATTAGAGAGCGCTTCAGCCTTCGATGTGGGACTTTCCAATGCGTTAGTTCAACTGCAATACGAATATTGAACACTAGATATGAAATAAAGAATTAACTAATTTAAATTTATTTAAAAGTCTTTTACCGAATCGAAAGTTGAAAAACGTGTTTAACTTCCTAGATTGATTGCGTGAGATGATGATATAATAGTATTTTTTAAACTAAAACAAATAAATTCGCAATGTAATATATATCTTCCATATATAAGAGATCAAGAGCCTACTTCTAATGTCATTTCCTTGGAATTTTAATTAAGGTGCAATCATAATTTGAAGTTTGTGATGAGTTTCAAATTTTAAATATTTTTTAAGTTTCTAGCTAGGTTTTAAATTAGTAAATTATATATATTAAGTAAATTTTTAAAATAAATAAATAGTTTAAACGAAAGCTGCTAAATTCAATCAAACTCACACTCTAATTAACTAGCTCACGCCTTGTATTAAAGTAAGCATAGTCGTGAAATGCATCTCTTTCGAGAGGTCTAATGGTTCACATTAAAACGAAACTATCCATCCATTTTACTTTTAAGAAGAAAGTAAAGAAATTAAGTTATATATATAATATATAATAAAAGAAAAAAAAAGAGAAACAAAATAAATAAAAATAATAATAAAATAAAATAGAATAAAGGGAAAACTACTCTCAATCACTTGGCACTTCAAAGGAAGTTTCAACACCTTATTATAATTGTAATATAAAAATTACAAAAAGTGAATAAAAATAGTAGTGTTAACCTTATGATATACATCATAATCACATGAAGATTTGGAAAATATTTAGGAGCTGAAAGTTTTTGGACAGACCTTTGAGGCAAATAGACAGAAGCCATGAGGAAAGTTAGCACTAGTTGGGGAACTCCATCATGAAAATTTGTGCATGAGTTGCATCATTTTGCCTATGTAAAACTTCACTTTCATCATGAATCTACTTTTCCCCACACCCTTTCCCATTTTTTACTGCCCATTTATGCCATCTTTTTTACTATCAACCTTAGCTTGCTTCATGTATATAATCTAGAATTTTTCGACTCTATACGTGTGAGTACGTAGAAGTATCGTAAATGTAGGTGACAGAGATAGGATTGTCATTAAGGGGTTCAAAATCTGAAAAATGCAGACACATGAACTAGCCAAAATGAGTTCGACATCTACTATATACATATAAAAATTACTTTAACACGTATAATTAATATAATTTTTTGTCGAAGAGGGTTCAAATGAACTCCCTAACAAAGGAGTAGCTCCGCCCCTTTCGTGGTCCATGGATAAAGATAATAGTACATGATTTATACTATAATAACGTTACATTTCAAGATTCTAGAAATGAAAACCTAATTAAGGTAAGAAAATTAAACACATACTACTCATAGCTAATTGAAACACAAATAATCATAGTTAATTGATAGTGAGGTTACTTAAAAGATATTTACTTTTATGTCTCTCTCAAGATATTCAACCAAACAATATACTAGTACGTTTAATGGAGTATTATATCTTATTCCATCGAACTTGATATTATATTATTCTATATAAGATGTATAGTAAATTGATCGTTGAATAACTTAATACTTGAGCCATATATAACTTAGTATATATAAATTTAATCATAAAATATCTCATCAAACTTTTTAGTATTATTTTATCTGATGTGAAAGGTGTAATAAATCAATTCAATAATTTTAGAACTATAATTCCAAAATAACTTAATCCATGAATTATAGGAATTAGTATATAAATATTTAATCCCACATATTTATAATGTTTATCTTTCTCCGGACCACTTTCACTTAGTCACATGTTTTATCACACACTCCTTAAGAACCTATATGTTTTGACTACATAAGATATTCTTACATATCTCCTTAATTATTTAAACTATTAATCTATCTTTAATAAATAATAAAAATTTTGATCTAAGCAATTTTAATATTAGAGTATCATGTGTAACGCTCTTTATTTTGATTTTTAGCGCTAATTGATTAATGGTTATTATTTTCTAGAATTATAATTACAAAGGACAAAATAGAAAGAAAATACTCAACTATATCTTAATTTTCCAAAATAATACTCCATTTGTTTAAAAAAGAAATGACCTACTTTCTTTTTTAATTTATTTCAATTTCAACTTTTTACATGACATGTTTAAGATTATAAAATCATGGGATATTTTGTTATATTTGACATAACTTTACCCGTATGAAATATGTTTAATTTTCTTTTGACTGCCTTGGGATTGTAAAAAGATGTTTAAAGTAAGAACTCATGATGCCTAAGAAAGACCTAATAAAAACACAACCCAAATAACTTTCTACCCCAAAGAAATATACAACTGTATGATTAGCAATTGAATGCCTTAGCCCCTTTTGTTGAATCTAAAATTGCTCGTGCCACATTAATCATAGGAAAGAAAAATAAAAGTTTTTGGATGTTACTATACATTTAAGTTGTAACTAATGGGAGCATGAATACCCCATCTATGCTAACTTTTTGCAATTTGTTAAAGTGGAAAAAAACACAAATCATTTGATGAGTCCCACTTAACACATCAATGATTAGCTTTAAAACATGCATTATAACCCTTTGGAGCAGACATCCACTAAATCATGTTTGGGAGGCACTGCCATTTGTACCAATTGAATCTTTCCACCTTCTCTTTATAATCTTTTAATTGTATTTGCATGGATGGATCAATATATATGACTTGAGCAAATAAATTATGAAGTCAACTAATTCTATAAACATGCATTGTATGAATGATGTATTGTTTTTATACTATCAAATTATTTAAATGATAAGTAACTAATTACAAGCAATTATATTGTTCATAATAAGTGAAACTCGTTACTTGCATAAAAAAATAAACGAACATACAAAGTTTTAGAATAATGTAAAATTAGGTCTTAAGCCTAACTCACACCCCAAAAGTAAGCTCAAAGGGAGAATGATTGCCCAAACCTTATAAAGAGTCCATTCATCTAATTAACCACTAATATGAGACTTTTATCATGCTTCAACATCCCACCTCATGCCCAGTGCTTAGCATCCGGTGCGTGGTGCGTGGTGCATGGACAATTTTTAATTTTTTTTGAGGGGGGCCCAACATTGAGTGAGACGGACCTGCTCTGATAGCATGTAAAATTAAGTCTTAGGCCTAACTGACACCTCAAAAGCTAGCTCAAAGTGAGGAGGATTGTCCAAGCATTGTAAGGAGTCCATCCATTTCATTATCCACCGATGTGAGACTTTTCTCATCCTTCAACAAACAATTAGTGTGATGACATTCTTAATTAATTACCAAGTGCATAACTACTAGGTAGGAATAAGGGATTCAATTGAATCTACTTTAAATATATATAAACTAATGAATATAATTGCACTCTAGCTAATATAAGAATAATATTCTAGTGTAGTGATTAATACTTTCAAAAATATAATTTAGTTATAAATTTGAATATTTTAGGTGTGAGGTTATAATGTCTTTTTTTTTTTTTTTAAATTTAAATTCTTGATTTCGCCCTGCCTCTTAACTACCCCCTTTTGCGACAATTGAGAGTTGGCTCTTTAGGTGCCTCACAGCCTACAGGTCCAAAATCATCCAACTTGCCATCTTCAGCCAAAGAAACATGACTTAGCATGCCAACTTGGGCAGCCGTCTCATTTTTTATGAAGTAGTTTGCCTTCGCACAAAGTCTAAGAAAAAAGAAAAACTTTTGAAATGTATGGTCCAAAACAAGTAATAATAGATATTTCTATGGCTGTAAAGTAAATTAGATATTTTAAGGTTAAATTATTACTTAATATAAAAATATTCTTTTTGGGTTTGACTAAAAAGAAAAGTGAGTAACAAATTTGTGTTGGAATTTGGAAACAGGGGCGGAGCTATCCCATTGTTAGGGGGATTTGAATCGACGAAAAATTATACTATTTATATATAGTTAAAATAATTTTTGTGTATATATAGTAAATATCATACCCATATGATTAGTTCATGTATCTACTTCTTTAAATTTTAAACTCTCTTAATAAAAATTTTAATTTCATCATCAATTCAAAACCAAGTAACGAATCAAAACTCCTAGTGCCATGGTAGAAATAGAATCGTCATAATCTTTGTTGCCTATCCTTAATGAGGGTTTGAATTCCAATTGACAGTTGTCATTTTAAATTGCTGCATCATGCATGTGGGAATGACCTAACCATAAATATATAACTTGGAGGAAACAGATTTCCCCTAACATGCATGTCAACATCCTTGTTTTACTCTTTGTATTGCGTATCTAGGATGGTCGTATGAAAAACGATGGTCAAAGTTTGCAGCTATGCACCTACACACTAGAGAGTGTGACAGAAATATGGAGAGTTATTGATTAACGTATCTGCTTTGGATCAAAATTTTTTAGAAATTTAGTGTTCTTTATTTCAGTTTATTAATTATGTCTTTTTCTTTAGTATATTATTTATTATTTTTCTATCTCAATTTATATGACTCATCTTTTTAATTAATCTTAAAAATATATATATTTAGTAATAATGGACTTTAAAATATTCATTCTATCCTTAGTGAAATAATTTATAGTCACACAAACATCTAATACTATTTTAGACCATGTATTTTTGAAGTCTTTCTTTCTTTCTCAAACTCTATGTTATGTCAAACTAATTCATATAAAATGTAACTAAGGAATACTATATAGAAGTGGATAGAAGCAGTCAACTATTTCCGACATGTCTACTTTAGCTGAGGGTATCTCTGAAATTTGGTATTTTATCCATTTTAATTTGTTTGTCTTATTTTGCTTAGTATGTCATGTATTTGAAAATTATATAAAAAGTATTATAAATCACAATAATTAATAATTAAAGTATTTAAAAATTATATAGTAATAAATTTGATTGACTCTCACATTCTATTAGTATTATATATACACACATATATATATTGGCATGCGCTGATACGGGCTTATATATCTAGTATCAGTGGTGGAGCCCCATAGGTATTAGGGGGTTTATTTGTATTCCCTTCGATCAAAAATTATACTATTTATGTATGATAAAAATATTTTTTAATTATATATGATAAATGTCTAACACTCTTCGATTAGTTCGTGTATCTCTGTCTAGTACAGTAAGAAATCATGTAGGCCAGTACGTATATAGTTTGTGCGATGGAAATCTTGGCGTTACGTCGACAATAGATAATGACATATTTCCTATGTTTAGTAAATTTGATGTGGCCGTGTAAATCCTCTCCACAAATCAAAGACATAGTGTATATATCTTTTATGTTAGGAAACTTTAATCTCAAGAAAGGTATATCCACCTATTTTTTTCCAAGTCATTATCATTCATGAGTGTACGTAGCTATCTATATCTATTTACACATTGATTACTATTTACATAATTTAGCAATAACGTCCAAAAGCTGACCTAAAAAAACAAACAATAATTCACGTTATAAAAATTAAAGATTTTACTTTGTATAAAAGGATCTAAATTTATACCGCCAATCATGCACACACATGCATATGTAATTGACGAATTCTCAAAACACGTTAGCCCTGTAATTACTAGTCACTATTAACATTTCTTTTATTAATAATAATTATTATTACATATTACATATACATATATACACACACGCTTTTTCAAATATTTTGATATACACTATATCCTTCACCAAGAAAATACAAATGATTACTATACAATTGATATTATGTCCATTGACACTATATATCCGCCTTGTCCCCTTCTTCGTTTAACTATTATGAGTCGCTTGAGTTTACTTTCTGTGTATTGACACTATAGGTGCTTTCTTTGTCAAATTTTATTTATTAATTTTTTTTTAAAGTCAATTTGATTAACTTTTAAAGTTAAATTAAATTAATATTTTTTTAAAAAAAATTGATATTCAAAAACTATAAGAAAAGTATTATTGATTTCAACTTTTTTCATATCAATATGATAAAAAAATATATATCTTAAAATATTAATCAAAACTCTACATAACTTGACTCCAAAAATAAAAACTATACCACTAAAATGAGATGGGGGAGTAATCAAATAATTAATAATGTTAGTCTTATATTTAAAAACAATACAAAATAGTTGGTTATAACCGGTTAAATACACTAATGTTGTAAATTGTTGTACGTTGCTTGAGATTTTATGTTGAATGCACAAATGATATTAACAATATTTGCCTATCAAGTTACTTATTCTTATGTAATTACAAGGAAATGTATTTGATAATTATTAAAATAATACTCTTTTTATCTCATTTTAATTGAATTTGTGAGGAAATGCACATATATTAAGAAAAACATTCAAAGACAACATTTACACCTTATTTTCCACTACTGTCTTTGTAAAATCATAAATATATAGAGTAATTTATCTTCTAGAAAATATAAAATTTCAATAAATGAAAGGACAAATATGAAAAATGTTTCAAATATTCATCTTGAACTTTGAACAATTCAACTATTTTGAATCTTAAAAAACGGGGAGTAACTTGATAAAACTCAAAACTTACCTTCTAATAGCACTTATTAAACCACATCAATTAGTGTGTGAATTTTTTTATATTATCTGTATAGTATTTAACTAACCATTATTATTATTACTATTATTATTATTTATTTTATTTTATTTCTTTTGGCGGGCGGGGGGGCGGAGGGACAGAGAGAAGGAATGAAAGAAAGGTATAGAAAGCCCTGTGGGCCCAATCCCATGGCGATTGCTAGCTGAAGGCCGAAAAGAGCGCTTACAAAAACCCCTCAAAGGCTTTCCCCTCAATTATCTTTTCTCCAGTGACTTCCTCTCTTACCCTGGTCAGTAAAAAATCTGCAGCTCCCAAATCCGCCATGGCTAGACCACAACAACGATATCGTGGCGTCCGTCAGCGACATTGGGGATCTTGGGTTTCCGAAATTCGACATCCTTTGCTGTAATTACTTACTCTCTTTGCTGAAGTATGTGATGTCAATTTTCTTTGCTGCTAAATATAGTCTTTTGAAATTAATTGATTTATGTAAATTAAACAGGAAGACAAGAATATGGCTAGGTACATTCGAGACAGCAGAGGATGCAGCACGAGCATACGACGAAGCTGCAAGGCTCATGTGTGGACCAAGAGCGCGCACGAATTTCGCTTTTAATGATCATGATTCTCAATCATCTCCATCGACGAAGTATCTCTCTGCTGCTTTGATAGCTAAACTACAGAGATGCCAGATGAAGTCTCTTAGTATGGCGAATAATAGACCTGGAACGACGAAATTGCAAGTTCAAGAAAACAATCAGTTATACACATCTACGAACAGGGGAGATCATGGCATTGTTGGGAGAAGAAATGGACAAATGAGTGTTGAAATGCCGGTAAGTTATGAAGGTCAAGCAGAGAGTACACAACAGTTTAAGTCACTGGAAGATCACCATATTGAACAAATGATTGAGGAGTTGTTGGATTATGGATCAATTGAGCTGTGTTCTGTTTTGCAAAAATAAGCCATCAATGTGAATGTAACACTTTTTACATTCTAATGAAATCCTTCTCTATTTCTTCTCTCTAATTTTTTTTTTAACTCAGTACCAAGTTATAATTGTATAGTTGGTAGATTGCGTAAAAAAGACCAGTCCAGACCACAAAATGAAAAGGGTTTAACCGCAAGATAAGAACAGTGCAGCCATTTCAGTACCCATAAATATTACTTCATTTTATTTCACATGATACTCTTTTAGTTTTCATAACTAAATAACTTTTAAAATTTGTGATCTAAAACAATATTTAAATATTTGTGTAATTAAAATTTATTTCATTAAATATAAAATATAAATTTTAGACTAAAATCATCTTTAATTAATGTAATGACATAGACGGACTAAAAGGAAAAAAGTCACGAAATGCAGAGAGAGAGAGAGAGTAATTGGACTTTTTGTTCTTCTCGTTATAAGTGTTTTCTCATAATCATACTCCATTCTTATTAACTTCGAATTCCTAGACGGTTCAGTATGAACGGGTTCCAGAATTGGTTAAACATTCTCATAACTTTCTCACGGAATTTAACTTTATATAAAGTAAAAAGGAATTTTATTACACTTTTTAACTTGCCTTACTGAAAAGATACAATAAGTAACGGCCCAAAATCGCGAAAATTTTCACATATAGTCACTTAAAAAATATCTTAATTATGTTTCATAGCTATAATTTGGATAATTACATTTCGTAACTATCGTTAGGGCAATATTTATATAATTCGTGTAGTATTTATATATTTTTGTATAATTTACTATAATTCGCAGTTTTTGTATAGCATTTATATATTTCTCTATACAATTCATACATAACGTCTGTATGATTCGCTTTACAATTCACAGTGTTTGTACTTTTGGCTATATAATTTGATTCGCGCACAATTAGATGTTATACAAAACTCAAACTGTAATTACAGCTAGATGTTTGCCGGGATCCTAAGTTAACTAATTAACTAGTGGTATATGTTTATTTATCTGCGTAATTTTTTTAAAATTTAATAACGATAAAAAGGGGCAGACATTCTACAATATCTATTATAACAAGTTAAATTATACCAATATTATTGAAATATCTAAATCATTTTCCCACTTGTTTTAGGATTGAGAATCGACAGCTTCCATTACAAGAGTCACAACTCAGACGACACAAATTCTCGGGAAAGCTGCCAGTTTTTGACTATATGAAGCAATTGTTTTAACTGCAAAACTTCAATTGATGATTACATTCCAGTTTTTGTAAAATTGATTGTAGTGGACACTAGAGAGAATCTACTGCATGAAGTTTGCTTTCATACAAAATTGCTGGATTTATTTATTTTTTAAAATAAGTATTTTATTACAGGCCATCAAATATAATTTTTTGAAAATTGCTGGAATTTTCTTATAAATACTTTGTTGAGGGTTTTTAGTTTTTTATTACATACCACCAAATATACAATAACAACAACAACATACCCAGTAGAATTCCACAAGTAGGACATACCATCAAATATATTTTTTAAAATACTATCAGGTCAATTAAATGATATCTACAAATAAGCTTTTTTTAAAATAAGTAAGCAACTGAAGCAGATATATCGACTATAACATACGTGCTTCAAGACACTTATATATAATAGTAATATAAATACCTTTATTTATGGACATACACTACTAAAAAAAGTAAAGAAAAGTGACTGACTAAGATCAATGGACTGCGTAAATTTTCTAATGAATTTATCTTCATTTTTTTAAAAATCAATGAATGAAGATCAGTTATTTTTTGCACAAAAATTATAAAAAGGATTTATTTATTAAGAAAATTGACCGAGTCCCTTGATTTTTAAAAATAAAATTAAAATTCAAAAAAAAAAATTCATCAAAAAACATGCGTTGGCTAGTGGTAATATTGCTCAATGTCATAGCTATCAATGGACAAAACCTACGTAGTTTGCCGATTTTTAAAAAAAAATTATATCATATTTAAGAAAAATGATAGATGTTTCTTGATTTTAATTGAGACAGTCGATTGATTCCTTAAATCGACGCACCATTTTCAGGCATAATTGAATTCATCAATTTGGAATAAAATGCTGAGGTCACCTGTTGATTTTGATCCTCGATGTTTAAAGTTTTTTTAGGTACGGAATTTTACTGATTCTCCATCAAACATCACTTTTTGCCTTTTTCTTTTCCAAGTTGCATTCCGAAAACAATAAATACAATGTATTCTTGAAAAATGAACACTAATACGAAGTTGATGGTGTTTAAGGTTTAAGTTGAAAAAATATACTTCTTCCATCGTCAGAATTTTTTTGGAGTCAAATATATGAATTTTGACTAATTTTTTAAGACGTATTTTTCATCATATTGATATAAAAAATTTATATTTTATAGATCTTTTCGAATAATTTTTGAAAATTCTAATTTTTATTTTAAAATATCAAATTAATTTAATTTTAAAAATTAGTCAAATTAACTCTCGAAAAATGCAACATGACAACTAAAAAAGAAACAGAAGGGATACTAATTTCATCTTAAATTTCTAAAAAAGAACACTTATTTTTTTAAAAAAAATTGTTATGACGATTCTTATTTTGAGACGGAGGAAGAGTATGATGAGGAACAAGGGTAAGTTTGTTAAAGAAATTGTTAGGATCAAGCGTTTATCATTATGCCAAAAGCTATAGCTGGTAGCAGATGTGCAACTTTATTTCTTAACCAATTCAACCAAGCAAGCGTCATGTTTAATCATGACAAAAACCCGAACTACCTCAGTCCCCTCTTGATCCTTGCCATAGGGAGGATGTTGTCATTATAACATCAGAAATATTGTATGGTAATGGACAAGGTCTATAGTTGGATACGTGGACTAGAAGGTCTAAAGTGAATGGACAAGTTAGATACGCCCTACTTCTTTTTTAACATTAAAATCCCAAGATAATCTTGAGCTTTTCTATTTTCTGATCCATATATTCCAACTTGTAGTTTGTTCAAGATACGAATCAAATTCTTGAGGTTTGAACCCATAAATTCCCCCATTTAAAGATACATTATTATTTTTTTGCTCATATTAGATTATATGATTGAGTTGATATGGATTCTATATGTAATGGACAATTTTTTTATTGAAGTAAATGGGTAAGATGCGTTTTGGCGAACCAAAGTGTACTAAAACAATTCAATCGGACCATGGAGAGTATCATATTATTATCTTATTATCGTGTTCTTCTTCTTTAATTTTTCTCACTAGTCTTTTAAGGAATAAAAATATGTGTGAAGAGTCTCACTTTGATTTAAAGAATGCTTTTTTTTTTTTAATATGAGTTGAAATTTTTTCTTCCTTATTAACTAGTTTTTAGGGCTCACTTAGACTTAAAAAAAAATTTAACGTGATTTCAAAATGCACCTTTTAAATTTCAATGTTAGGCCCTCGTATTAAAATGTCTATGCATAAAAATTCAATAATGTTGGATCCACATTTTTATTTGGATATTGACTTTGAATTTTTGATTGCATCCTTGAGAGAATCGAATCCAATAGTGAGTTATTTAACTAAGCCTAAAAAGGTTTTGGTAGCATTATTTTTTGCCAAACTTTGTTGGAAATTGAAAATCTTGAGTGTAGGTCCACTTCTCATTTCAAGAGACATAAAGCTTTGATTTATAAGGTGAAAATGTTAGAAAAAATAGGAAGTATAAATTGAAGAAGACGATGATTCTGAGGAGTGAATAATCACTCTTCTTACATCTACACATACTACGAAAAATACAAGCAATTTTCTCGAGGATACAACAAAGTTCTTGTATGCGAGTAGAAACTTTTAGAGAATTCTTATATTTGTAGAACTTAACAAATGACTTTCCATAATAATCATATTCTTTCATGAACATATATAACTTTTCATAATAGTTATATTGAAGGAGAGCCTTAGAGTAATTAGTAAAATTGATGTTATGTTATCAGGAAGTCACGATGTTCAAGTTTTACAAATAGCCTCAAATAAAAATACAAATAAGATTGCATACAATAAATTTCTTAATTATAATTACGCCTTTATAGCAAACACTTTAGTACATTCTTTCCTGGAACATATGTGTCTATGTATTATCCAACAGAAAAATCTAGACTTAAAACAATTTGTGGAGCAGATGTGGGCCGGTGATTAAAGTGTTGACTGATGAACAGTTAGAATCGGGCAAGTGTTGTCTGCTCCTAAGTTCCCATCTCCTCACATGTGCAAACCCCATGTGATCTAAGGCTTCCCTGCACATGGTATTTGGATATTCGTCTAAGTTACATGTATCGTTATTTTAAAAATTATATTTTTTTCGTCCTTAGCGATCTTTGATTAAGCTTACTATTTCAGGAAAAAAGATTTTTAAAAAAAATATATAGTCTAAAATAATTTTGAGATATTTATATAATTGAGAATCATTTTATTAAGTGTAAAAGAAAACTTTTAAAGTTAAATTATTTTTTTATTAGAGCAAGGTGACAGATAGTCTTTTGGAACAGCTTAAAAAGAAAAGTTTGTTGCATAAATGGGAATTGGGATAGAGGGAGTATTTTAAATAAATAAATAAAACTTATATGTAATAAGTCTTTGTAAAATATGAGATTTGTAATATGAAAATAGGACAAGTTAATTATCATAACAAATAGAAATAATTTGATGATTTACATTGTATATAATTTAAATAATTTTCTCTTTAGGAGGCAGCATATACTGTTCAAAGGGGGTTGTTAACTTAAATTGTTTTCTCTTGCACGTTCTTTTGTTATTTTCTGATTCATTGAATATAAATGACATAACATGAGACGAGGAAATGTCATGGATATGGGTTCAATAACGGGACAATAACACGTTGTCATTAAAAAGGGAAGTCTTTAATTAATTTAGGATGTGTTTGGTAGGAAGAAAATTCCATAAATATTTTCTAAAAATATTATCTAAAACTCGATTTCAATCTTTGATCAAAATATTAGGGTTGATTTTCATTTTAGAAATTACCTTCTTACAAAGTATTTTTTACTCTCAAACCAAAAAATAAAAGGTACTTTTTGAAAAATATTTTCATTCATCAACCAAATAATAGAAATTATTTTTCTAAAAAATATTTTTTACTTACCAACCAAACATGAGAAAATAAGTTAGAAGCTATCTTACTTTTCAGAAAAATGTTTTTATTTTTCTTCCAACAAAACACACCCCTGGAAGAAAAGTCTTTCAAAGTAAGAATGTAACTACTGGGGGTGTTCATGGACCGAATTGATTCAGAATTTTTAAATATCAAACCAAATCATTTCTATCGGGTTTCTTAATATATAAATCAAACCAAGCCAATAAAACTCGGGTTTTTCAACCTTAGATTTTTTTGGGGGGGTTCGGATTTTTTTCGAATATTTTGATAAAGTATCATAAAAATATATAATTAACTTATGATTCAAATATTTTTTTAGTCCTACCAAAATACAAAAATCTAGGATATTTTTAAGAAAAACACAAAATATGATATTAGTGAAGATACAAAAATATTCAACAAAAGATAATGATGAGATCACATAAAATAAATATTGCAAATAAATAAGTCATAATGAAGATCATCCTAACTTTAAAGTACTAAATCATGCTAAATAAGTCATAATAAAAATATCATTACTTTAAAATACTAAATTATGCTAAAATAAATGTGATAAGTACTTGTTAATTACATGAATAAACATTAAAGAAAAATTAAAATTAGGTTATGTATTTTAATTATCTAAATCAATGTAAAATTACAGAACAAATATTCATCATTATTATCACTCTTAGTGTTGGATTAATTATATTTTTGCCAGTATTAGTATTCATTTGATTTTTGATTTGTGCTTTAGAATTACTAATATGGAAAACTTACCTAACTAAACATATCATATTTAAAAATTATTCACCATTTATAGTCATATAAATTTATCTTAATACATGTATAATTCACTTTAAATATATATTTAGATTTTTTAATCAAAATAAGTTTAATACATTTTAAAACACTTACAATACATCTATATTGCATGTAAATTTATTTTTATACATAGCATAATGCATCTATATTGCATGCATAATTCGTTTTTAACACATAATGCAGGTTTTTTTACCCAAATAAATATAATACAATTATAATACATATATATTACATATATAATTCACTTTTAATGCATAGTATGTACAATTCCTAAAGATGATAAATATTTTCTAAATATGGTATTCCTTGATAATAAATAAAAATATATTTAAAAGTAGTTATATTTTATAAAAAAAAGAAACTCAAAAAGATAATTATTCCTGCTAATATCTATAGACTATAACATTTATTAGATCATCCAAAATTCTAAGTCAAATTTAAAATAATATGTTAGAAGGGTAAATTATATATATATATATATATATATATATATCGGATTGGCTTACTCTCGAGTTTTTAAAAGTTAAAATCAAATCAAACCAAATATAGTCGGATTTTTTTTTTGCAATACCAAACCAAGTCACTCTTATTAATAGTGAAAAAGTATTGTCTTGCAAAACACTCATTCTAACTCTTAAAGAGTCAAGTAAAGGGAACCTCCTGTGCCATCATCGTCCCTCGGCTTCAGCTTGATAAATTTTTTGGATAAAATTTATTTAATGCACAAAATTAGTTTAAAATTTCACGCTTATTTTTTCTTTTAGAACAGTCATGTTCATGATTCGCACCTGTTGTTCCCCATAAATAGAGACCTTTTTGCTTGAAAAATCTTCTTCTGTATAAATTTTCTTACAAATAAAATTCAAATCTGTGTGGAAGTAATTGTTGGTTCTGGAGTTCGCCGAAAACTACAAGAATTTGAGATATCGCTATTCTGTAGTTGTTAATCTGTTTTATTCTGGGAGAAAATAATCAACAAAGCTCGGATACAGTGAAAAAATTAAATTTCTTAAGAACACACAGTGAATTCTATGAACTCAGATTTATTTGATTTTAATTTTTTTTTGTTTATGATTTCTATAATTATTTAAATACAAAGGGGATAACATTTCTTTCCAAGCAAACGCTGTAATTGGATTATTGGACCTCAATGTTGGGCTGACTCCGACGGCTTAGAACCAAACTAACCCGATCCAATCCAGATTGTCATAGCTATAGATTTAAATTTAGTTATTCATTATACTTATAATGGATATCCAACAATATTTATTTATTTTATGAAATTTTGAGAGATAATTTTATACTTAATTTTTAATTTATCTTAATTATTAGTTATAATTATTTTTTATTATATTGAAAAAGTGATTATATTTTGTGCAGCTAGTCATTAATTGAGAAGTATGAGAAGAAGAGAGATAAACTAATTGTACATTCAATTTTGCAGATTCAATTTTCAACCATCCACCAACTCTTTTACGGCAAACTGAATGTTCCCATGCATCCTCATTCCATTCTACACTTTAATAATAGACATACGACCTACTCCTATTTATCAACATCTTTTTGAAAAAATCACCCAATAATTTCAACTTTCAAATTTTCTCACTTCAACATTTACTACAATGTGTCTCCCTTTTTGACTTCTAAAAATTACTAAATCATTAATATTAAGTGAATACTACAAATATAAACTCAACATCTACGGCGGAAGTATCTCATACTTTTTTATTTTATTTTATTGATGTGAGAAGCATTAAAATTAATAATTCGTATAGTTTTTAACTTTTTAAATTTTGATTTAAATATATATAAGTGATGTATATTTTCGATATAATTTTTAACAAGTAGTAAGATTACATGGATTAATATTTAATTGTGTAAACACCATGGGTGCAAAGATATTTAATTTACCATCACGAAACAAGTAATGTCCTAAAGAAAAAAAATGAAATAAGACTCCATCGAAATCCAATCCCCCATTTCTTGACAATTGCATGCATTTACTATTGCAGTCTGCATATATATGGTTGTCTGGTACACACTTATTACCTGCAGGCAATGCATTAAATTAAGCAGCGCTTCTCAATTTATTGCACAAAGGTACAAACATAGTGAGTTCATTCTACCAGTATAAATTACTCCTATATTTGAGTTGAACAATATGGACGAGTCTTGATAGAATTAAAAGGAAGCAACATTAAACAAGTAGATCAACATAATGAAACTCAACAATATTAATGTTAGCCTGATTTTGCTTGTGCTGCTCTTCATTAGCTCATTTAACCTGTTTTTGGAAGCCAAAGCTGATTCAAATAACCAACATATTCAAAATTCAGATGACGAAGATTTGAAGTTTATGAACGGCCACAAAAGCAGCAACCACTTTGGAAATACTCAAAGGAGAAACAATCACCGAAGAAGAAGATCGATGCCACGTCATCCACCATTGGTCCCTTCTCCGCCACCACCTAAACAACGTCATCCACCTCCCTTAGTCCCGTCCCCTCCTCCACCGAGACGCCCTCCGGTTATTATCCGTCCACCACCACTAGTTCCGTCTCCACCTCCACCAAGACGTCCTCCAATTATTATCCGTCCACCACCTCTAGTTCCATCACCACCTCCACCAAGACGTCCTCCGGTTATAATCCTCCCACCACCACTAGTTCCGTCGCCACCTCCGTTCGAAATCTTCCCACCGCCATTGGTTCCTTCTCCGCCACCTCCACTTGTCCCTATATTTGATGCACCTCTTGTTCCAATCTTTTCACCACCATTAGTTCCTGATCTAGTTCAAGGAAATCCATAATGTCATCGCATTCATAATCATTAAATCCATCTTCTCCTTTATTAGTTGGATTAATCGTCAGCATAGCAAAAGAGATATTTAGTGGTAATAAATTTTTTTTTTTAGTATTGTCGCAAAAATATTAAGTGCGTGGAAGTTGAGCTAATTAATGTTATTGCATTGATAATCACTAAAACTTTTAGTAACATTTATAGTATTCAATTATACATTATCAATATAAGTACGTTTCTTTTGAATCAATTTTTAATTTCAAACAGCTATTTACTCCGTGGCGCCAACAGTACAAACATTGTTACAGGAACGATAAAGCTAAGGAACGAATTATAAAGATTACTTTTTCATTTTTCCAACTGTGATCGATGTTGTGGTAGCTTACTTGTACTTGGGCTGACTCCGACTGCTTTGAACCATAACCCGATCCATTCCAAATTGTTGTAGCTATAGATTTAATTTTACATCATTTGAGTTATAAGTAAAAAAAATATGTCATATACTTAAAGTGAACAAATAATTAAAAAGTCATATACCCTCTATTCCAATTTGTTTGGTATAGAGGGAGAATTGGGATTAATTTCACGGAAGGTCATCTAATTCATAGTATTCTCTACAAATTTTGTTAAACTAATTTTTCTAATCATAAAATTACTGACTTTCACTAATTTCCTAAAACCTTTTTAATAAATTTATTGAGAAAGTTTATATTCAACTCCTTCCATCCATCTTTACTTGTTCATTTTATAAAATTAATGGATAAATGTACACTTACTTCCTAATTTACATTTATCATTAGTTATAGTTATTTTTTCCTATTATATTTTTCAAGACATTATCTTTATTAAATTGAAAGAGTAATTTGTTAAAATTACCTTTTTCTTAAGGGAAAACTAAGCTTGTGCCCCTTTAAATCAAACTATTTACATTCATATATCTCTTTACATTTTGTATCCCCATACTATTAAAATTTTGCCCCCCTATATTAAACTTCGCGTGCTAACGTCATACTGATGTCAACATTGCTTGCTTGTATGATATACCAATAGGGTATACACATACCAGCAGAGTATCACAGATGATTAAACTCAATCCTATATGGTACCGATATGGTATAAATATACCAAGAGTATATAACGAATATATCTTCTACTAATTTAGAGTTTAATAATTTTTTTATTTATTTCTTAAAAAAATTCCTATATACCAGTTGATATCAATATACCACCAGAGTATCACAAAGGACTGAACTCATTTTATATGATACCGTTATGGTATATATATAATGCCAGTGTATATTTCATAATATTTATGCTGACATCAGCACGACGTCAACATGCGAAATAAAAATGGGTAAGTGGGTTGAAAGGTAAATAATTTGGGTAATTGGTTCATTAATAATAAATAATTTATAGTGAATTTATTAAGAATAATTTCAAATTAAGTCTATTTTGTGTACTTTTTTCCTTCTTTTAATCTCTGTGTCTAAGTCAACTGGAGCACATAGAGCAAGGCTATTTTGTACATTTAATTTTTTAACATCTGACAACTCTCTTAGGGCAAACTGAATGTTTCCATGCATGCTCATTGCATTCTAGATCTATCATTTACTTATTCTTAATTAGTTCCTAGCAAAGGCCTCTATCATTTACTAATTTTTAATCTCTATATCAAGTCAATAAAAGTCAAATAAAAATTGACGAAGAGAGTATAAGGTCCAAAGAGAGAATTAGTGCTTCAATGTGGCATTAGTTTTCATTTTTCAAGATTCAAATCGGAGAAATTATTCCAATAATAACTAGTGGTAAGATTACATGGATTAATTTTGTGTAAACACCATGTGTGCAAGGGTATTTAATTTACCATCACTAAATAAGTAATGTCCTAAGGAAAAAAATGAAATAGACTCCATCGAAATCCAATCTCCCATTTCTTGATAATTGCATGCATTTACTATTGCAGTCTGCATATATGGTTGTCTGGTAAACACTTATTACCTGCAAGCAATGCACTAAATTAAGCAACGTTTCTCAATTTATGTACAAATTCCAATTTATCTCACAAACGTTACATAGTGAGTTCATTCTACTATGAATTAATCCTATATGTTGAGTTGAACAATATGGAGGACTCTTGCTAAACAATTTGAGGAGCATTGGAAGCAACGTTAAACAAGTAGATCGAGATGAAACTCAACAATATTGATGTTAGCCTGATTTTGCTAGTGCTGCTCTTCATTAGCTCATTTAACCTGTTTTTGGAAGCCAAAGCTGATTCGAATAACAAACATATTCAAAATTCAGATGACCAAGATTTGCAGTTTATGAGCAGCCACAGAAGTAACAATCATATTCAACAGAGAAACAATCACGGAAGAAGAAGATCAATGCCCTGTCATCCACCATTAGTTCCCTCCCCGCCACCACCTAAAAGACGTTGTCCACTACCCTTAGTTCCGTCACCACCTCCACCACAGCGTCCTCCAATTATTATCCGTCCACCACCACCACTAGTTCCGTCTCCACCTCCACCACAGCGTCCTCCGGTTATTATCCGTCCCCCACCACTAGTTCTATCTCCTCCACCACCGAGACGTCCTCCAGTTATTACCTGTCCACCACCACTAGTTCCATCACCACCACCACCAAGACTTCCTCCAATTATTATCCTTCCACCACCACTAGTTCCGTCTCCACCACCACCACGATGTCCTCCAATTATTATCCTTCCACCACCACTAGTTCCATCTCCTCCACCACCACGATGTCCTCCAACTATTATCCTTCCACCACCACTAGTTCCATCTCCTCCACCACCGAGACGTCCTCCAGTTATTATCCGTCCACCACCACTAGTTCCGTCTCCACCACCACCATGGCGGTATTACATCACAGTAATAATAATAAAACAAACAGAGATAATCAGTCATCAGAACTAAACAACAACACAACATCCCCAGTGTAGTCCTACAATTGGACGCAGACCTTGCCATTACTCCGTGTTTTGAACATGAAATATACGGTGGCCTCCGGTTATTATCCGTCCATCACCACTAGTTCCGTCTCCTCCACCACCGAGACGTCCTCCGGTTATTATCCGTCCACCACCACTAGTTCCATCACCACCACCACCACGGCGTCCTCCAATTATTATCCGTCCACCACCACTAGTTCCGTCTCCACCACCACCACGACGCCCTCCGGTTATTATCCGCCCACCACCACTAGTTCCGTCTCCACCACCACCACGGCGTCCTCCGGTTATTATCCGCCCACCACCGCTAGTTCCGTCTCCTTCACCACCACGGCGTCCTCCGGTTATTATCCCCCTACCACCACTAGTTCCATCGCCACCTCCACCACGGCGTCCTCCGGTTATAATCTTCCCACCACCACTAGTTCCGTCGCCACCTCCGTTCATAATCTTTCCACCGCCATTGGTTCTGTCTCCGCCACCTCCACTTGTCCCTATATTTGATGCACCTCTTGTTCCAATCTTTTCGCCACCATTAGTTCCTGATCTAGTGCAAAAAAATCCATAAAGGGTACGTATGGATATTGCTCTAATTAGTAATTATTGCTGCAAAAATGTCAACTTTCAAGTAGATGGACTTATGATCGGATGTTCATGTTGCTCAATTCTGTTTCCTCTTCTTGACTTTTGTGTGTGTAGTTTATTACTAATATTTCTTTTCATTTCACTGTTAATATTGTACTGAGCTATTTTGTTTTTATAGCATCTCTCCTCTATTAGTTGGATTAATCGTCTATGCCATGTCAAAAGAGATATTTGATGATAATAGATTTTTCTTGTTTTTAGTATATATTATCTCAAAAATATTACCAAGTGGTGCTTGAGTTAATTAATGACATTATTTCCATAATCGTTAAAGCTTCATATTTATTATTATCACCAAGTATGACGTAGTGACAATTATACATTATCAACGAATATGTTTCTTTTGAATCAATTGTTTCTAACAGCTATTTAGTCCGTGGCGCCAAGACTACAAACATTGTTCCAGGAAAGGAAAAGCTAAAGAACTACTCCCTCCGTTTCATATTAAGTTAATTATTAGGGAAGTTTTGATATTTTAAAATAAGTGAATTGTTGTAATGGAAATTTTTTCAATTTTAACCTTCATTACTTAAATTTCTAAGGTTGAGTTTTGTATGAAAAATAAATGATGCATTAAATGAGTATGTGAAGTTTGAAAAGGATAAAAATGAAAAAATATGATTAAATTTTATCTTTATTTCTTTTTTTTAATATATGAAAAATGACCTAACAATTCACATCCGGTATAAAACGAAAGGAGTAATTATGAGATTACTTTTTCATTTTGTCAAACTTGTGATGTCCGAGGTAGCTTACTTTCACTTTTGACTAATTTTACAGGATAATTATGAGTTATGTGTCCTTCTATCAACAAAAGTAACAATTACTTTGTCCACCAAAACTCGGAGAAATAAAATTAATAAATCACCTTAATGTTTTACCAAGACTTCCATAGTAATTAAATTACAACTTTGGAGATAAAGGCGCTAAGATTGAAAAGTTAAATAATTAATAGATCATCAAATCTGAAGAACGTTAGTAATTATCAAAGCACCGCGCATCTTTCCTCTAAACAATTGCACAAATCCACTTTTTCATTTTAGCATTTCTTCATCCTACAGCCATGCATCTGATCACAAGGGAACTTTTTACTCTTTATCTTATGTACTTTTGCTAATTTTAAGGAAATAAATATTACATCACAGTAATAATAATAAAACAAACAGAGATAATCAGTCATCAGAACTAAACAACAACACAACATCCCCAGTGTAGTCCTACAATTGGACGCAGACCTTGCCATTACTCCGTGTTTTGAACATGAAATATACGAGCACACTTATAGACCGAACAAAATGCTTGTAAAGTCATCAACATTAACAGCATAATAGCAGCCAAAAATGTGAGAAACTGCCATGACCCAAACACATAATGCTTCATCATTTTCCCAATCTTGATATTCCATCTTCCATTATAAAATCCATTCACATCTTCAATCACTTTATCTATGAACGGCACTTTGGTTAGTCTCAACGATCTACTCATTCCATTCCACAAATTTGCTACTTCTTTATCACTCTTCAAGCGATTCAAAATTATTCCCTTTTCTCTAAGTAACATCGCGTCTTCTTCAGTATCGATAATCCCATTCATTAATTCAGTGTAACGCGTAAAAACCAATGGCCCTGATGCATTACACGCCTCGTATGCAACTAAGTTCCTCAAAATAACCTCTGTATTTACGTCTAGACTCACTCTAGGCAAATGAAATTTCATCATTGTATCGTCGAAATTCATGCTCAGTATACCTGCATTGGTGGCTACGAAATTTACTCCAGATTTAGAAAGTTCGGTTACTGATGGTATGGCTAATTCTTCGAAAAGAGGGGGTTTATTGATGTTGGATTCGGAATTTACCTCCGCTTTTTCTTGTGAAAAGAATAAATATGTAATGGGTTGAATAAAAAGTTTTACCCCTGGAATGTTAGAAAAAAGCTTCCAAGGCACTTTTACTAGGACTTTAACTGGTTTGGAAAATACAATTCTCTTAAGAAAACGTACTGGTCCTCTGTTTATTTTGACAAGGATCTTCCAAATTTCCTCAATAAATTGTCCGACGTGGCTTGATCTTCCAAGGAAAGTTCTATTTTCATCTTGAATGGAGCCAATTTGTTCATGATCATCCTCTGTTATATCGGGCGTTGTTATGTCCAGTTTGGGCACGATGAATTGGTACAAAAAGTCTAGCAAGTGAGAACATTCTGTGACTTGTACTTTTGGGAATTCGTCCATCATTTTGAAGGGAGAAAGCTCTTTACAAAATCCTGTTAGCATAGACATCAACATGGTATCTGCCAACTCTAAAGATGAATATTGGACTTCCAATATTTTCCTTGGTAAGAACAATGGGATTTGATTTTCGAGCATAATTAAATCTCTAAGAATGGCATTGTGCGCGGATTTTCTCCCTGCAACATCAACCAAATGCGACATTCTCGAGGAAACTCTGGTTAGAATTTTACCTTCTTTGATGGCGTAGATTTGAAGGAACTCCAGCAAGAAAGAGGCGTCCACCGCCATCATCCAGGCCAAAGTTTCACCACTGAAATTTAAGTACTTGTGATACGAACAACGAATTCTGTGCTCAAATTTTATAAACTGTTCCACAAGATGTTGAAACTTAAGGCTCTGGAGGTGTTTTTGAGTTCTCTTCGCAGCAGCAAGCTTGTACCTAAGGTGGCAAAAACAAAATCAACACTGTTTAGTTCTCACGGGGCCTAATGGATTGAACACTTGTCAAAATATTAGATCAATGGAATAATCTAGGATCTCGAGTAACTGGCGACTAAAGTTTCAATATTCAACTCAAATTGTAATAACATATAACCTCAAAGTTGGACATCCATGAGCTATAATTTAACAAGTTGAATCCTGATCCAAATTTAATCTAACATGTTCATTTGGTACCTCTACTAGTTAACTTACCTCTCCATATCGTGGAGGTCCGAACGCCAATAATGATAAGGGCCTATTGCCACCAATTGTGGCACGTAAGAATCTTGGTCGCTCAGTAACAGAGCTTTTGGTACATTGAAAATGCTAACTGGGATTTCAGTGTCTTCTTCAAGTTCTTCATCGAGTGTTCGACGAATTTGAATAATCCATCGATGCTCATCAAAGTTTGAAGTGCTGCAATTTGAGGCCATTTTGGCTGAAAAAGAGGACAGTTTCAGATCCTTAGAACCGAAAATATAGTAATAGTTCGGTTTCGATTCATTGAATGGTGGAGTTAAAGAGGAATGTAACTCTAAATATATAGGTGCATGGTGTTAGAACGGACATAAATTTGATTAACAAAACATATTCTTAGGCATAAATATTCAAGATGTTTTTTAAGTCAAAAAAAACTTTTAAATATTTAAATAAAATAAAATATTCTTTTAAGCACTTATTTTTAAGTTAAAAATCAATAAAATTTTGGGTTTTTTTTTTGTGTATTTGTCTTATAAACCCAAAGTTAGAAGAAGTCTTTTCAGACAAGCTCTACGTATTATACTTTCTCCGATCCCTTTTATATATGATCCTTATTATAAATAGATGGTCTTTAATATATTCTTCGTCTCAAATTATTTAAATTTTTGAGACTTTTTTCAATGTTCAAAATATTTGAATTTTTCAAAGTTCAAGGTAAATGTTTGAAACTTTTTTCATATTTGCCCATTCATTTATTGAACTTTTATATTTTCTAGGAGATAAATTATATTAGATATTTATGATTTTACAAAGGGTTATAGCGGAAAGTATGGTGTAAATTTTGTCTTTGAATGTTTTTTCTTAATATGTGTGCATTACCTCACGAATTCAATTAAAATGAGACAGAGGGAGTATGTCATTTCACAAAATTAATGAACCAATGACATTGTTTTTCCTATTTTACCCTTGATAGTTAATGAACTTTGAAAAAATATATATGATCGACTAGAAGAACTAAAAAAATAATTAATGTACATTAAATAAGGACAAAATCATAAAGTTCCTTTTTTTGAACTACTTATATTAAAAGCACTTTGTATAGCTTCTATTATAATGGCTGCTACATGTATTTTCAGAAGCACCTCTTTTTTTTTGTAAAAGAAACATATATATTAGTCCTAGGTATTAAAGTAGAATTAAAGTATCCCTTTGTTATTAAGGAATGCCTAAGATCGAATAAGGGGCTCTTGGAAAAACGAATAATCTTCCCTAAATTGGATTAGATTGATGCAATATTTTATTTAAATCTTTAATAGTACTATACTAAAAGTAATACGAATTATAATTTTTCTCATATTAATTTGATGAAAAAATATATATTAAAATATTAATCAAAGTTAAATAATTTGAATCTCGAAAATTAAAATACAAGAATTAATTTGGGACCAAGAGTGTACCGTGCAGGAGCAGAGGTATCTCTTGGTTATTGACCCGAACTTTCTTTGACGAAAATTTATACTATTTATATATGATTAATTATTTTTATATATAATAAATGTCGAACGTCCTTCGACTAATTCATACATCTAAACACTAAATCTTCAGATTTTAAACTCTCTTTTGGTAAAAATCCTGACTTCATCGAGTAATTGTGTGTGGATCTCTTTTTCGGGCAGGCATTAATTAATTGTTGCTCTTCATAGAAGTAAAAGAGATATTAAAGCACCAATTATTTATGGTTTGTGTCATTTTTATTTTTTGTATTAAAGGAGAAAAAAAAAAGGAAAAAAAAAAAAGGAGAATCACCAAAGCTTTTATAGGACCACAAAAATAAAATAGATGAAAGAAGAAATTCGAATCTAAGGAAGACGAGTGTCCTACAAGCATTTGCAATAATAAAAATAAAAATTAAATCTCCTAGAGATAAGATCACTTGGAAAAAATATTATTTTAAACCCACTTGTCAAATAGTAGAGGAAATGAATACAATTTGTTTCAGGTTTTATTTTAACGGATTTAAATTCTATACATCAATAATTTAACAATGTTCTATAAAAGAATCACATATTTCTAATTAAGCTTTTCTACGTTTACTAAATGTTTCCATTCATTAACATATAAAAAAGATCATCCAGTGAGTTAATAACATTTGAATCCATTATAACAGATCAATTGTAATAGACATTGTACTTGTAGCTGTTTCATTTACGTTCCAATAAATAAAAAATTTAGCTATAATAATATAATTATTGTTATATTATATTTAGCGATAATAATAAATATATCATTATTATATAGGACTATAATATGTGTCCCCTAGAACTAATGTGCAATGTAGTAATGGTTGGTTTATTTATTCATGACAAATATTTCTTCATTATTATAAATCATTGTGTTAACCTTGCCATTTGGTAATGTTCTTGATTAAGTTTGAAGACTTGGTACATCTTTAATAATTCAATTAATCCAATATATGTAATGGTCTTTATTGTTTAAATTTTACTATGTCGAAATTATTAAATTACATGTATAGATATATTAGTGTTATATCAAGTTCAACATTTATATTTGTATAATTGATTGTTATCTTTTATATCAATGTTGTATCAATTGTATTAATGAACAATTTGAATCTGAAATGTTGTATCAAGTTCAACATTTGTATTTGTATAATTGATGGTTATCGTTTGTATCAAGGTTATATCATGAATACAGATGTATTTGTATTTTATATTACTTAAGAGGATCTACATAATTGATACTTATCATTGTATTTATATAAATAACTGTTACCAATTATATTTGTATAATTAATTATTATAATATGTATTTGTGTTGAGAGAGAGAAGCCAAAAAGAAGCAGGAGAGGGGGTG
>DF357231.1:118795-150011 GCA_000787875.1 Solanum virginianum
GGATAAATAAATATATATATAATGTCGGGTTGGTTTGGCCTCGGGTTGGTTTTTTAAAATCAAAATCAAACCAACCCAAATATAGTCGGGTTTTCTTTGTCAATACCAAACCAAGTCAAATCAAACTACTAGTCGGGTTTTTTTCTCAAGTTGATTTGATTTGCGGTTTAGTTCGATTTTCGATTTGATTTTGTTCACCCCTAGCCTAAATTTCGAGAACCATGTCTAGCCCCCCAAAAAAAAAAGCAAAAAAGAAGTCGTATGTGCCTACACATTTGGTAACGCACCATAGTTAACACAAGTAGAGCCGTTAATATGGGTTAGGTCCATTAGGCTTGTCTAGTCTAATCCGTGATTTAGCAA
Source organism: Solanum virginianum (assembly GCA_000787875.1). NCBI lineage: Eukaryota > Viridiplantae > Streptophyta > Magnoliopsida > Solanales > Solanaceae > Solanum > Solanum virginianum. Next base: position 119,159 of record DF357231.1, read on the forward strand.
GGATGAGTTACGATTTTTTGAGCCCATTTAAAAAATAGACTTTTAGCCCCGCCTAAATAAGTCTGCTAATTTGTAGGACTTTTGCAATATTGGTTGGGCCAAAAATAAAATAAAGTATTAAAAACAAAAAGAGTCCAAACTCAAAGTTAATTTAAAATTTAGATACAAATTATAGTTTTATAAACTCTATCCATCTTACTTGTCTTTTATTAATTTAGCACAGAGATTAAGAAATAATAAATAATACGAGCAATTTTACTACATCACCTTTTGGAGATAACAATTACAATGTCTTGAAAAATGAAATAAGAAAATAACTACTATAATTAATGATAAGGGTAAATATTAAGTTCAAAATTAATGGACGGAGGGAGTAATAGTAACACTAATACTATGTCATATTGTTCGGTTGCTATTTATTTTAATATGTTTGATTTATAATTTAAGTTAAAAATTTATTAAAAAAATATAAGAATAAAAATGTGGAGGCCTGGGAAGACCCGTGACCCACATACAAATGGGTTGAGCTAGTTACTTTCTAGCCCATAAAAAATAAGGGCCAGGCCGCCCTAACCTGTCAAATTTCAAAGCCTGTAAGGGCTAGCTCGGATGGGATGAGCCGATCCGTATTGACACAAGTGATAACGCGTGTGAGCCACCGCTCTCACGTCGCGTGGATTTTATTGTACAGTTGATTTCCTAGAGTCCATAGGTTTTGGAAGTCCTTCCGATTCGGCTTCACATATTAGAAAAGTCGAACCGACTCTCCTTTTATCTTCACCCTCAAATTTCACTAAAACCACTATTTTGCCATTACCATACTTTCTCCTCCTATATAAGGCTCCCCTGCTTTCGTTCTTAGGTTTGCTGAAATTCAGAGAAGGAATCCTCCTATCAATGGAGTCGTCATCGTCCAGAAACAAATTGCATAGTTCAAAACTGCACCATAATTGTCAGCGATCCGTTTCACCATCGGGTCGGTTCTGTTCTTCCACTATTTCTTCCTCCCCCGTTAATTTCTCCAGCTTCTCCACTCAAAACTCCGATTGGTTAACCCGTTCCACCTCCCCAACCCGGGTCAATCTCCGTCGATCAGTTTCCCCTTCGCCGTCCGTACGATTTTCAAGCTCTCCCGGGCGTTCAATTTCAGTTGTCCCTCGTCAGACGCAGCAGAAAAGCGGGCCGTTACCTTCCAATCAGAAGAAGCACTGCACTTGTTCGCCGACGACACATCCAGGTTCATTCCGTTGTAGCCTTCATAAAAATACCACTACCAATCGGAGTAGCGGTCAATCCAATACGTCGCCGTATCACTCGAGTCATCAATTGAATATGAGGAGATCAGCGATGACGAATTCGCTCGTCCGGATTGGGACCGTGGAAGGTGATTTGGTGAAGAGAGCACTTGCCGCCTTGATTCGTCCCTCCTCTCATCAACTCAGGCGTAGATGCGATTTTCAGCCTAGGCCTAGTAGGCTCTCCGTCATGTCAAAGGCCGATGATCAGATTTGTGATGTACAGTTACACGAGTCGGGTTGATTTGCCCCTTTTTTTGGTTGTTTTCTGGCAAAATCAAACCCTGGCCAAGTTTAAAAAAACAGACGCATAATTTTGTACTGTTTGGTTGAATGTAAATAGTAAACAAATTATTATACTTACGTATACAATATAGAGTTAGTTTGATTGTGGAATGGTAGAATGAGTGTAGCATATGCCATATATACTTATGTATATACTTATGATACTGTATATATCTCAAAAATCCTTTGATTGGGAACAACTTATCCCGGATTAGGTATTCCACCGTGTATATATATATATATGGTATAACTGTGGTATGATTGACATAGCTAGTTTGGTTTTGGTTGAAACTTATGCAGGGTAGATGCAACTGTTACTGACTCCCCGTGATGCAAGTACATTTTTTTACAACTAAGGAATGGATTAGTTATTTTGTGCTTTAGTTGTTTATTTCACTTTCCAGTTTTCTTGTTTGGTTATCCAATTTTGCAATTGGGACTCGAGAAGCTTCGCTGTATCGTGTGAGTGGAGGACAATGTGTGATGAGTTGCCTTTGTAAAGGAAAAAATGGTAAGCAAAGCCAAACTATGGCTTGCCGAAAAATACAGAGGAAGTATTCCAGACGGAAAAAGGACGTGTGTCGTGTGGCGCTCGGACGTTTGTCGGCGTTCGTTTGTTTGTTTTTTAGTCATCTAGATAAAGTAAAATATACAAAAAAAAAAAAAAAAAAAAATAAACATATGGGGTGCTTATTGTCCACGCTCGTTCTCTTTTTGTTGGTTTAAAAGAAAAATATAAAAAAAAAAAAAAAAAAAAAAACTAATCATATGCGGTGCTTATTGTCCACGCTCGTTCTCTTTTTGTTGGTTTATTATCATTTGTCACACCTCCTATAACATCATACTTAGTGGCATCCCACAAGTGATATTTGGAGAGGATATAATGTACGTAAACATTTTTACTATCTCAGATGTTGTTTTCGGAAAGTCCTTGTCTCAAAAATCAAGCTCAGATACTAGATATAAAAAAAATTATCACCCCTAAAAGGACAAATTACAGTGCAACTGCAAGGTCATTCGGCCAAAGTAATTATAAAAAAATAGTTATTCGTTCTATAAGCGAATATAGTTGGTATATATTTTATGTATAGTCAAGTTATATTCAATTTTGAGTATATCATAATGTATATTTAGTGTTAGCTTATGTATAAATAATCTATATTATATAGTCAGTGTATACTTTTTATGACTTTTGGCAAATTAAATTATGGTCATGTATATTTTTACGATTTTGGGCTTTTTTTTATAAATAAAAGAGGGCTATATTTATTGAAAATTAACTTAATTTATTTTATTCTATATATGTGAAATTATCTCAAGACAAGAACAATATCTCAAGACAAGAACAAGAACAATCCAATAGGATTTAGAGTGTGATGAAATTGGGCTTTTGCCAAACATGTGTCCTGGGCCATTGTAATGTACAAGAAGTACTGGTGAACCCAAAAGGGAAAGCCCAGAAAAAGGGGAAAAAAAAAAAAAGAACTCAGTTGCTTCACTGTGGAAAGGAGATGTTGAAAGATTAGAAGAGAACCGGGGTAATTATGCTCCTTAACTTTGCGATTCAGAGGGATGCATATATACCCTTCGTCTAACAAATGGTGCAATTAGAGATTTAGATTGAAGAGTTCAACGGAACACGCTTAATTATTACGTGTTCGACAGAACTCAATAATTTTAGCTCAAATTTTATATTTCAGTAAACTAAAAAAATAATTATGAACCAGAAACCATAAACTAAAAATCTAGGCTCTACCTCTGCACTCAAGTCAGTTTTAAAGTCTCAAAAAGATTGCATTCCATTTAATCTCTTCAAAATTCCTTCATTGGAGTTTACATCTTTAATTAAGTAGTTTACAAACTACTTGCAAAAGACTATTTAATCTCAACATCTTTAATTAAATTTACAAACAAAGGAATGGATTAGTTATTATTGCTACTTGTTTGTTTATTTCACTTTCATTTTGTTGTTTGGTGAAACCAAAAAGGAAAGCCCAGAAAAAGGGAAAAAAGAAAAAAAAAACTCAGTTGCTTCAATGTGGCAAGAAGAAGTTGCAAAATTAGAAGGAAAACAGGCTAAATGTACTCCTTTAACTTTGCTATTTAGAGGAATGCATATATACCTTTTGTCTAACAACTGATGCAAGTAGAGGCCTAGATTGAAGAATTCAATGAAACACGCTTAATTATTACACGTTCAACAGAACTCAATAATTTTAGTTTAAATTTTATACTTCAGTAACCTAAAAAAAACTAATTATGAATCAGAACCCATAAACTAAAAATGTTGACTCTACCTCTGCACCCAAAGTCCGTTTTTAAGTCTCAAAAACATTGCATCCCATTTAATCTTTTCAATATACCTTCTTTGGTGTTTCTTGTTTAGCAGTGGCCAACTTGGTATTCCTCTTCACCATAGCTGCCTTCCATCTTGTACTGTAATTTCTCAACGGTGCAACGGCAAAATTACAACTAATTGAATCTGGTCGACAAGTCCACATTTTCAGGCGCTGAGCAACATGTTTCTTTGCTTGCTTTATGGTTACTATTAACCATAACATATGATTTCTTGAACTTCTACTCTTCTGATGATCTTTCGTAGCAAGCTTTAGTATTTCTAGCCTATGTTTGGCTACAGAAATGCCCATGCTCTGCAGAAATTCGTTGTCGAAATAAGCTATGTCGTCTTGTACAAGCTCATTGTGTGTAAAAGTAAGGGCATATTCATAAACAAGACAAGGTTCAAGGCTAGTTTTGGAGAGCCATGAAGACCAGTCCATGACCAAAATGTATACCTTACTGAGTTTCGAATGTGCTGGTTATAAACGATGGAGAAAAAAATTAAATAACTTGTTGTCCTTTTCACGTGATGTTGGATGTCGGATTGGGCCTAACTAATCTGAATTTCTTATTGAGAACTTTATAAATATTAGATATTTTATTACAGGTTATAACATTACCTAATATTAATTACGAATTTTAATAATTTAATTACAAGTTATGAAAAAATATATTATACCCAATTCATCCTAATTACATACTCAAACATATATCCTAACAAATTTGAGTATGTAATTAACATATCTAATATTTGTCATTTTAGCAAATCATTCTAAAAGATACGCTACCAAAGACCATTTCATTAATCCTTAGAATTTGAACTCGAGATCCCAAAATCTTTAACTAAGAATGAATGGATATATACCACTCACTACAAACTTTTGATGGTATAAGTCTTGGTTTAGTGATCGGACGGTAGTTGAACTTTGATGGGTCGTTTGACAGTGTGATAAGAATAATAATTTCTAATAGAATTTGAGATTAATTTTAATACTAATCTCATGTTTGATTTGAGGTATTAGCTAATTTGGGGATTATTTTATCTCACTGTTTATACTAAAATAATGAGATTACTATTCCATATAGAAGGCAGAATAAAATAATCTCATGAAATATTCTTTTTTTATTTCATCCTACGAACCAAACAGAGTGAAAAAGGCGAAAATGTGAGATTGAGTACATGTGGACCAAATCTTACCTGAAAAGTATTTGTCAGTATAAAATATTGAATATTCTGTAAAGTCAATTTGTAAAAAATTGTGTGAGTTTGATCAAAATAGACAATATAACCATATTAAAGTACCTTTTGAGTTGTTTTAGCTCAATAATTAATCCACGAACTATTACTCCAATTCATTCTTTTCAAGAATTGATCAGACTTTTGAATACTTACACAAACGAGGTCTAAGAAATTATTCTTTTGTATTTGCCATCAGTCACGGCTTAGAAGAGGGGTCTGTTTAGGACTTTTTGGTCACTCTAACATAGATTTTTCTTCCACAAATGTTGTCCTTTTCCAGATAAAACAAAGGGGTAAACCAATTTTCAACCAAATTAGAAATTATTGTAGGTATATGTCCATACAAGGGGTTTAGTGGGTAAACATGTTTAAATCAAACCAAACAATTTGGTTTAGATACTTAAAAATTAATAGCACTATTTTTTATAGGTACGAGAAAGATAAAATTTGATGACCAAACTTATATGCTATCTTTTTCCTTACAATAGAATTTATGCTTTTTTTTTTTTTTTGTTAAAGGGTGAAAGTTACTTGACTGTAAGGAGAGGAGCTACCAGATAAGAGATTGAAAGACAGAACATCTAAACGAAAATTTAAGAGTAAAGACAAGATGATTTTCCTTCACAATATCACTCCCAACGATAGAAATAGTAGAGTCTTCAATAAGCTTTACCTGACCCAATGATAATGATGGGTTAAGTAAAGAAAAAATGATACTCATCAAAGTTATACGTATAATCAGAATGCTGCACTTTGTTTGACCAAAAACAAGACTAATTCATTAGTTAAGACAAAAGGAAAAAAAATTCAATGATTTCTAATAAGCAAAGGCAAAGTATAGGCCGAAGGTAGACCTTATTCTGATATAGCTTGATAGGAAAGTTGATTTTAATAGATTTTTAGCTCAAGAAAAAAAAATAGTAATAATAAGCAACAACAAGATAAACAGAGGAAAAAATATAATGGTAGTACAAGAGATCTAAAAATAAGCAAAATTAGAAAAATGTTAATAAAACTATCAATTATAATTTATACCAATCGTATTTTTTAATTATAAAATAAAAAAGATAAACAAAACATGGAGGAACACTCAAACTGACCAAAGCATTAATGATCTCCAAAGCAATACTTTTAAAAAGATAAAAAATTAGATTTGCGCTCTTAGTGGATCTTGCATAAAAAATTATAGAAGTATCATAAATCTTGCAGTTACCTTCCATTTTTCAATTGATCTTGGTGAAGTAGAGTAAACTTTTGAATACCTATTTATAATTATATTTATAAAGTATTACTATTAGAATATTTTTCACATTATATTTTTTTGGTTATAACTATGTCATTGTTATGGATAAATAGAAGAGGAAAAACAGAGAAGATGACAAAAATGTGGTCTATTATCTTTGATAGTAGATTTAAAATAATCCCTTAAGTATCAATTAAATAATTTTGATCCTCTAAGTTTATTAATAGTGAACACTTTTAATCTTCATCAAATATTATCAAACTCAGATTTCACTAAAACAATAAGGAAAAAAAAACTTCATAAACTTTCATCAAATATTTATAAATCGCAATATAAAATACAACATCAAACACAAAAAATAAAAAAATTATACAATAAAAAGTTACACTAACATCTAAACTCTTGAAATGAATAAACATCAATCTAAATAAACTACAAGATTTATACTAAATGTAAGTTTCCACTATGTATTTTCTGTTTTCACAGTGTCGACTAAATTTAAACTATTAGGAGTCATTCAGTGTGAGGGATAAAATACAATAATTTAGGATAAAATATAAGATTATGCATATTTCGTTGAAGGTATAATAGGCAATTCTAGAATTATTTATCCCACAACTTTTGTTTTAGTAATGCATACATTTTCCCATATATATGGTGAAATAACTTATCTTAAGATTAATTATCGTTGGATAATGTATTCCCAACCAAACGATCCCTTAGAATTTGGTAAGCATTTTACAAACTATAAGTATAATAAAATCATCCGTCAATAAAAAATTATTATCTGATGACCATTAAAAATGAATAAAATCAGATAATTCTATTTCTCAAAATTAAATTTTAAATTTACTCAAATGATACCAAGGGGAGTATTTTGAACACACCACAAAAGATGAAGAGTCCATTTTTGTCATTTTGAAAAGTTTATTTACAGTGTTGGGTCAAGTTGGATAAAAAGCAGTGTCGCATTTTCTTCCCTAACGTTGACACTCTCTTTCTCCTCTACTGCTGCGCCGCTTCATCCTCAAACCTCCTTGTCCGACGTTGTTTTGGGTTTCTTCACACCTAAGGTCAGTCTGAAATGGTTTCCCATCTCGAGTTTTTCCCATTGCTAATGCCCAATCTCCTTTATTGTTCTTTTTATTTCTTCAATTTATCTTATCTGTGTTCTGGATACAATTCATTAGAATCTGATTTCAGCTTATTGGGTTTTGTATTACATTATATGAACTCTCTTGGCCGGAAAACTTTTGGCCTTCTACTGACTCGATCTCCGGGGAACCCTTGCCGGATCAGAGAACTCGTTCTCCCTCTGTGCTTCTGTGGGTTTTCCGGCCGGTCTCTCTTTTCGATAAAACCCTCCTTCTTCGTCGTCTTCTTCTTCTACTTTGACCTCTTCTCCTTCCTCTTCTTCTTCTTCTTTCTTTATTTTATTGCACAGCGTGTCCGGGTGGCTTTTGCTAGTCTCCATTTTTCCGGCGAGCATCAGATCTGTCAACCCTCCTATCAGAAGTCCGATCAGTTTCTGGCTCGAGTCTTCTGGCGGGCAACAAGTTCCGACAAGATCTTCTCTAATTCCAAGTGATATCCCCCAATCTCTCCTCTGTTTACTACTTTCTTGACTGCAATATTGACAGCACCATTGATTGATTATTTCTCAGCTCTTAATTGATTCTTGACTACTTACTGATCTTGTGAGTTGAGTTTAGTATTGATTATTGAATATTGTGTATTTTTGTATACATAGTGCTGGATATTTCTTGCTATTGCATATTGCTCGATCATTCTTACTTACATGTTCTTACATATTGCTGTAGCATAGTGGATTATCGTAGATTAGTGAATATTGTGCCTTTTATTAGTTTTGCTATATATTATCATATACTGTTGTTGTATATTGTTGTATAGTGCTATATATCATTGTACATTGTTGTATATCTATTTTATTAATTGGATAGTTAATCTTCCATTTATATTTGTCCATTGTAAAATTTATTATACTGTTGTGTATTTGTTGTATATTGTTGTATGCATATTACTTAACATATTGTATGTTGGAAAAATCACCTAAAATTTGTGTATTATTATTGCATAGTACGGTTAGTGGGTAGTTTGTTGGTATTATTTTGTAGTCCTCGTTTATGAAATTGCTAGTGTATAGTACTGTTATTCTCTTCTGGGACCTATACCTGTTTGTAGGGATAACCAGTGCTGTAGCTTAGTGGCATCAAGAGATAAGGGTGGACTAAGGTCATGTCGTCGGTCGGGGTCGGAGGTAAGGGGTAGGTTTGGCAAGAGGGTCATAGGCTTATTTAAGTTGAGGATAGCATTGTGGAATATAGGGTCACTAACCGGGAAGTCCATAGAATTAGTAAAATGTTTTAAAAGGAGACGTATTAATATAGCATGTGTCCAGGAGACTAGATGGGTAGGTATCAAAGCAGGGGACGTGGATGGGTTTAAGCTGTGGTACTCGGGTGGTTCTAGGGATAGAAATGGGGTAGGTATCCTTGTCGACGAGGGTCTTAGGGATTATGTGGTTGAGGTTAGGAGGGTTAATGATAGGATGATGTTTATCAAACTCGTGGTTGGTAGACATGTAGTGAACGTAGTTAGTGCTTATGCGCCCCAGGTAGGCCTAAATGAGGAGGTCAAAAGGCTCTTTTGGGGGGATCTGGATGAGGTTGTGCGAGGTTTTCCTGAGACAGAAAAACTCTTCATTGGCGGTGACTTTAATGGGCATATCGGGGCGACTACTAGCGGTTTTGAAGATGTTCATGGAGGCTTTGGTTTTGGGGAGAGGAATGGAAGTGGGACGTCTCTCTTGGATTTTGCCAAAACCTTTGATTTAGTGATTGCTAACTCGTGTTTCCCAAAGAGGGAAAACCACTTGATTACCTTCCGTAGTGCGGTAGCTAAGACTCAGATAGATTACCTTCTTCTCCGAAAAGGCGATAGAAGTCTGTGTACGAATTGCAAGGTTATCCCGAGTGAAAATGTGTCCACTCAACATAAGCTTTTAGTGATGGATGTGGAGATCAAGAGAGAAAAGAAGAAGAAAGTTGTGTATGCCAAACCTAGGATTAGATGGGGAGACCTTACTCCGGCCCTTTCTCGCGAGATGGAAGAAAGGTTGAGTAACTTGGAGGCGTGGAATAGTGAAGATAATTTGAACATTATGTGGGACACAATTGCTGGCTACATAAGAAAGGTAGCTTCCGAGGTACTTGGGGTTTCGAGAGGGTTCTTTGGTGGACGTCAAGGCGATTGGTGGTGGAATGATGAAGTTAAGAGCAAAGTGAAAGCCAAGAAGGTCACTTACACAGACTGGGTGGAGTGTAGGGTCGAAGAAGAAAAGCAAAAGCTTAAGATAGTCTATAAGACAACTAAGTCAGAAGCAAAGATGGCGGTGACGTTTGCTAAGTCAGCAACGTTTGAGCATCTTTATAAGGAGCTAAGTGGTAAAGGCGGGGACAAAAGATTGTATAGGCTCGCTAAAGTACGAGAAAGGAAAGCTCGCGACCTGGACCAAGTGAAGTGCATCAAGGATGAGGAGGGCGAGGTGTTAGTGGATGACACTTCCATTAAATTAAGGTGGCAAGCGTATTTTCATAAACTCTTAAATGAAAAAGGAGATAGAGTTATTGACCTGGGTAAGTTGGCCCACTCAGAAAACCATCGTGATTTTGGTTACTGCAGGCTGTTCAAAGTTGAAGAGGTAAGACGGGCTATTAGTAGGATGAAGAGGGTGAGGGCGATCGGCCTAGATGAGATTCCAATAGACTTTTGGAAGAACATGGTCAAGGATGGCATAGAGTGGTTGACTAGATTGTTTAATGCTATTATGAAGACAGCTAAGATGCCTGATGAATGGAGGAGGAGTACAATGGTCCCATTGTACAAGAATATAGGAGATATTCAAAACTGTAACAATTACAGGGGTATCAAGTTGCTGAGCCACACTATGAAGGTCTGGGAGAGATTAGTGGAGTTGAGGGTGCGAAGAGTAGTATCTATCTCGGAGAACTAGTTTGGATTCATGCCGGGGCGGTCGACTACTGAAGCAATTCATCTTGTTCGGAGGTTAGTGGAGAAATATAGGGAAAGAAAGAAGGACCTTCATATGGTGTTGATTGATCTCGAGAAGTCTACTGAAGCAATTCATCTTGTTCGGAGATTAGTGGAGAAATATAGGTAAAGTAAGAAAGACCTTCATATGGTATTCATTGATCTCGAGAAAGCATATGATAAAGTCCCAAGGGATGTCTTATGGAGGTGTCTAGAGGTAAAAGGTGTCCCAATGGCATATATCAGGGCTATTAAGGATATGTACGATGGAGCCAAATCTCGGGTAAGAACGGTGGGAGGAGACTCAGAATTTTTTCCTGTTGAGATAGGACTCCATCAAGGATCTGTGTTGAGTCCTTTCTTGTTTGCCTTGGTGATGGATGAGCTGACGCGATCTATCCAGGAAGAGGTTCCGTAGTGTATGCTATTTGCAGATGACATAGTACTGATTGATGAGACTCGGACTAAAGTTAACGATAGGTTGAAGGCTAGGAGACATGCCTTGGAGTCCAAAGGTTTCAAATTGAGCAGGACCAAAACTGAATACTTGGAGTGCAAATTCAGTGTTGAGAGGGACGAAGCTAACTTTGAGGTGAAGCTTGCTACTCAACCTATCCCCAAGAGGGCAAACTTTAGTATCTGGGGTCCATTATCCAGAATAGTGGGGATATCGATGATGATGTCACACATCGTATTGGAGCTGCATGGACTAAATGGAGGATCGCATATGGAGTTTTGTGCGATAAGAAAATACCTCCTAAACTAAAAGGTAAGTTTTATAGAGTGGTGATTAGACCATCTTTGCTGTATGGGGTGAAGTGTTGGCCTATCAAAAATGCACATGTCTAGAAGATGCATGTCGCAGAGACGAGGATGTTGAGATGGATGTGTGGTCACACCAGGAGTGACAAGGTTAGGAATTAGACCATTCAGGAAAAGCTAGAGGTGGCTCCGGTGGTTGATAAGATGAGGGAAGCGATACTGCGATGGTTTGGACATGTGCAGAGAAGGAGTACCGATGCTCCTTTTAGGAAGTGCGAGAGGTTGGTTATAGGAGCTACACGGAGGGGTAGAGGTAGACCGAAGAAGTACTGGGGGGAGGTGATCAGACATGACATGGCGGAACTTGATCTCATTGAGGACATGACCCTAGATAGAAAGGAGTGGAGGTCGCGAATTAGCGTAGTAGGCTAATTGGTTGGTAGGGTTAGGTGGTTATCTAGTCATGGTGGTATAGTAGGGTAGAGGAGTAGTAGTGTTTTATAACATGTGTTGTAATTATTTGTTGTTTTTGTGTAATTGTATCGCATGGACGTATTGTCATGTGTTTTGGTTATTTGTTTTTTGTTCCCTCTCTTTTACTTTTTTGTCATATCTAGTTTATTCTGCCGATGGGTTTTTGAGACGAGGGTTCCCAGAAAATAGCCTCTCTACTTCGATGTGGTAGTGGTAAGGTCTGCGTACATCTTTCCCTCCCCAGACCCCACTTGTGGGATTATACTGGGTATGTTGTTGTTGTTGTTTGCTTATTTTGCCTGACGAGCGATTGTGTAACTGTTCTTTTATATTATTTGCAATAGTGCGGCTCATTAGGTTGTTTAAAAAGCTTTTTTAAAGTCTTATATTAGTTTTAATCGAGAAAAGCTTAAACCTTTTGATGTGTATCACCTTCTTTTAGCAGCTTCTGTTTTTTCTCATGTGTATGTGAGTTCTAATGTAATTGAATAATTCCGTGATTGATAGTGTTGAAATAGTTGAAAGGCAGATCTGGATGGAAATTTTGATGTATATATTAAAAGGGGTGCAAGCTTTCATATTCGTGAATGGATTGATCAATCAAACTAAGAAGAAAAAGAAATAGATGATAATTGCTTGCTTCTGTAAGTTGATCTTTGCTGAAATTTTATCAGTTGTTGCCCTGATTTGCTGTTAAATAGTGTCCTGGCAATTTGGAGGGAACACTTAGCTGTCGTTTTAGGTGTTTGCTGCCATGGCTGGTAAAGATTCAGACAGTAAGTGATTTATAACGCAAGTTTGCTGTTGTCACTTTTCAATTTTTTTTTTCAGTCTGCACTTTGTGTAATATTGTCTGTCTTGTCTTTTGTTTAGAGGGTAACAAGAAAGAAGGCAAGAAAGAAGGCAAGAAAGAGGTAGTTCACGGGAAGAAGAAAGAAGTAAAGAAAGAGACAGGTCTTGGTCTCTCCTACAAGAAAGATGAGAACTTTGGGGAATGGTATTCTGAGGTAAGCTCGAAATATTTAACTATTAGAAATTAAATGTATCAAGGTTTTTCTGAATTCATTTTGCTTTGTACAAAAATGGGTTTGAATATGAGTTTCCAGACACTTTCTGCAATCTTCTTTCTTTAAAGCTGCACCCCTCCACAACTTTAATGTCTTTCATTTGGCCTTAAAGAACTGGTAAGTGCATGACATTAAGGAGCCTCATTGAGGGTTTTGTGGTGCCATGTTGGGCGGGGCATATTACCTTATTCCCTTTTCTGGTGTTTTAGGTCTTCTTATCTAAGAGTACCCTTTAATCTTGCCTTAATGAGGCTCAAACACTTATTCTTGCCTTCTAAATTTTCTTATATTAGAAGAACCATACTACCCAGCATTCCTTAAACCAATGAAGTAAGTTGTGTCGGTGGCACTTTTAATTGGGGTCATAGATTGGAATCCTTTTTCCCTCATCATTACCTAGCTAGGATGCTATCTCAATTATTCTTCGTCACTCAACCATGAACCACCTATCTATTCATTTGTTGGTGCTGTCTTGGCACGGGTGAGCTAAGTTGCTCGGACCCTTCACTTTTGGTGCTGCACCCGTGTCGACACGAGATGGATGTGGGTATGTGATTCGTATTTTTGAGTACTATGACATTTCGGGCTGTTATATCTTACGGCCATGGGCAATGTCCATCTAGATGGATGTGGGTATGTGATTCGTATTTGATTTGGTCAACCAGTTTCGGGTACTTTGACCAAAATCGATGGGGAAAGTTTGGATGGTTTTAATGATTTATGTAATCAATACAAAAGCTAGGTGAAATTGAAGAAAATGGAATATCTATTACATAGAAATTTCTATGTCTCGCCTTTTTCTTTGATCTCCTAGGATTTTCTTCAAGTTCTCCACATAATATCATAATTTATGTTTTATCACTCTATTTTAGATATCCTTCCGGGATTTTCTTAAAGTTCTCGACATAATATCTCATAATTTAGGTTTTATCACTCTATTTTAGATATTTTGATTATTTTTAGGGGCGTCCCCACACTCTTATCCATACATGGATCCATATCCCCGAATCTTAAAAATTAAATCATGAAGGATCCGACCTCTAGATCTGAACTCGTATCGGACACTCGCACCCGAGTCTGAGCAACTTAGCTGGTGTGCATCGCGTAGGCCTTCTTTAATGATACTTAGCTAGGTTCTGCAGGGCTTTAGATTCGTTTAATATCCTTTAGTATGTGCTCGGGGGGTTGTATTTCCTTTATACTTTAGTTTACATGTCAAGACTTTTGTTTCCTTCTTCATTTGGATGGGAAGTGAAACATATTCTTGTCATAGTAGTTTGTATCTTCTATGTTCAAGTTAGTGTTGAAAAACCATTATATTATTTTGTTTTGACGAGTTAGTTGGATGACTGGATGACAAGTTTGAGCTTCTGAATCTTTTTTTTTTTTTGGTTGATAGTTTGATTTCTTAAACCTTGGGGCTACTATGCACATAGTGGCCCAAGTGAATTATCGCATTTAAAAGTTTCGGAATTAAATTTTATGAATCTTTGTAACAGGGTCAATCAAATCTCCCCAAGTAGGATTTGAACCTACGACCAATCGGTTAACAGCCGACCGCTCTAGACAGACAGACCGGTAAAACAGCAAAGAGCAAATATACAATTTTTTTGATATAAGTATTGCTAAACATAGTGAGAGGCAAACCGTGAATTCTCTGCCTTAAAATCCAGCAAAGACAAAATAGTAGTAGTTGATATTTTTGGATTTGCGTAAGACTTGGTGGCCAGACTTTTTCAGTACCTGTTCTGGTGGGAGGTAACAGGTCCTGATAGAATAGTTTAGATGTGCACAAGTTTTCTCGAACACCATTGTCGGGAAAAGAATGCTAGGCATACTGAAGATACATATAAATCATACTTCTAAAAACTCTTTAGACTGGAGTCGAAAACTGAAATCTACCATATTGTTGGGTTGGAAAGAACTCATATCTTTAAGAAATACCATTTCAGGAATTACATTACTAATTTCAAAAAAAAAAAAAAAAACATTTCAGGAATTCTGTTATATTATGTCGTACTGTTTTGATTTTCATGTTTTTGTGTGAGATTAAAAGGTAACCAGCCTATTTTATGTACTTTTTTTTGGTGACAAGGAGCTTACAAGTTACAGCCTACCTATTTTATACTAATATACTCAGTTAACATTCCTGGGTCCCTTTTGTATATATTAGAATGCCTCTATTGCCAAGAGAGTTTTGCTGTATTTAATGAAGCCATAATGAGAAAATGCCGAGTAGCAAAAGGAAATTTAAGACATGGGGCATATAGTACTGCGCTACATTTTAACTTGCTTGTATCTCTAGCTTTTTAGAAAATTTAATGTGCTTTATCAGGAGAACAAACAAACAACAGCATGCCCATTGTCACAAGAGGGTCTGGTAGGGTAGAGTGTATCCATTCCTTATTCCTATCTTGGGAGGTAGAGAGGTTGTTTCTGATGGACAACCGACTCGAGGATGTGCTCTATTAGACAAGTAGTATAATTGAAAGCTCAATTTCATATACGCCTTCAATAGCCAATGACTTTGATATTTATCTACTCATTAGCTTGACACAGTTGTTAAGATTACTTTTCTTTTTCTATTTTCTTCCTGTTTTATTGCATTTACAAGTTCCTTCTTATTACATATGATGATGTTAACTTCTCCATAATTAATAAATGTAGGTGGTTGTTAGTGGTGAAATGATTGAGTACTATGACATTTCTGGCTGTTATATCTTACGGCCATGGGCAATGTCCATCTGGGAGATATTGCAAGTAAGTTTTTTCCTCAAATGATTGTTTGGTGCCGGCCTTATTCGGTATTGAATTATTTTTTTAATGTCAGCTATGTTGACAATTCTTTTGAAAAAGAAAATGTTATCTATGAGAATCTACGTGATTGACATTTTATTTTTGGACCAATTTCAGATCATTGTCAGTCCTTTTTCATTACATTTATCATGCATTCTTAATTCTCTGTTTCCAGACCTTTTTTGATGCTGAAATTAAGAAGATGAAGATAAAGAACTCCTATTTCCCTCTTTTTGTATCTCCTGCTGTTCTACAAAAGGAAAAGGACCACATAGAGGGATTTGCTCCTGAGGTGAGTCTTGGCTCATGTCTGGTAAACTCAAGTTTGTTTTCTTCCAGTCTTTGAAGCAGTGAAGAGGCTTTAAGTGTTACTTCTATACCTCTGTGTTCTGTTTCCTTTTTTCTTACACCTTGATTTGTGAAATTAGCTTATGTCTTCCAAATTTATGTAAGTTGTAACTGGTGCTCCTATTCTTCTTGTAAAAAGTGAAAAGGGGTTTTCTATTTTCTGCTCTCTTAAATTTCCTTCAAAAAGGCATTATGTTGTTAGAAAGTTGCCACAAATTTGAGCAATATATGCTTCCTAGATGTAAGACACTTCCTCTAGTGTCGTTAATTCCAGTAACGGTACAGTGGTACTTCAATTGTGGTTTTCTGTTAGTACCATCCTCTTAAGCAATCTAGCATTGTATGGGATTTGTTCATCAACTATGCTCAACTGGTTGTGTTCATTCTACAGGTTGCTTGGGTTACAAAATCTGGAGAGTCTGATCTGGAGGTGCCTATTGCGATTCGACCAACAAGTGAAACTGTGATGTATCCTTATTTTTCGAAGTGGATAAGGGGACATCGTGACTTACCCTTGAGACTTAACCAGTGGTGCAATGTTGTGCGATGGGAATTTAGCAACCCCACCCCTTTCATCAGGTTCACTTTTCAAATTTTATCTTTTTTCGCCTCTCATCAAAAAGTTGGTGTGTTGACTGCAAAAACATTTATTTTCCGAATTGTTTTTGTCTTTCTGGAGAGGATTGACCTAATTGTTGTCTTCTTTCTCGCACTGCTTTTTATATATAGTTATCTTTTACATTATAAGCACAAACTAACCTATTCATTTGGATCTTCAAGCTGTATGTAACACTTTTAGCATGTTACTCAGGAGCCGTGAATTTCTCTGGCAAGAAGGTCACACTGCTTTTGCAACTAAGGAGGAGGCGGATAAAGAGGTATTTGGTTGTATGTTAAGATTATGCAATGGAGTCCTTTATCTTTTTTAGACAAAATTGGACTTTCTCTTAAGCTTCTTTAAAATTGCTATTCAGAGTAGTACATAACTCGAAAGCGTGCTAGCTGAAATTTAGTAATTTGTAAAAGTATTCTTCTATTAGTTCCTACTTCGTCCTTTGTCCTATACTTGCAGTTATATGATGCAAAACTAATCTTTCTGGAGCTGTTTGCATCAAACCATGATGTTTATGATTTTATCATGCTTGGACACAGTGTTGAATGAGATTTCTTCTATTCTTTCCATTTAATATTAATCATTAGAAAATGATATTTGCTTATTCTGTTTGGATGGTGTGAAGAAATAAGAGAACTATAGTTTTTTAAGCTCAAGGTAACACCACAGGACACTTTACTTCTAGGACAAGCAAATCCTGTTTTAGTTACCAATTAGGCCGAGTTACATCGACCAGCTTGCTCACCTTTCTTGACATGAGATGATATCAGTGCCTTTTAACCTGTCTAGAAATGAAGATAATACTAATGCGAAGCAAGGATGTAAATGTTTTACTCTTGTTTCAATTTCAAATGAGGGTTATGCATTTCCCTTTTCATTCAGGTTTAAATTGGAGGAAAAATTTGTCTTGGAAGGAAGAAAGGAACCCTTTTTACTGAAGGATCTTGGGATAATCCAAAAGGGAAATATGAGCAGTAAATTGTGAAAAAAGATTTTAACTTAGTTGTATTATGGAAATGTCTCCCTATGTCTACAAATCATCACTTATAGAATTTGGGACAAATATACAACATGCAAATAAGCCATTTTCAGGATTTGTGTGGTCCCTCTTTCTGTCAAAATAGGGCTGTTATAGGCTTTGTTTCATGTACAAATTTGGGCTTGTGTGATCTGTTGCCCTTGTCATGGATTGGGACTTTGGGAAATGCGAGTTCCACCTGCCTTATATTGGTGCATTGTTGTATGGTTCTTTAGCTTCCAGGATGGTTCTGCTCCTTAGTAAGCATGGTGATATTTGGGATTGCTGGAAAGCTACTGCAGCAGTTGAAAAGTACTGGGAGATTGTTATCACCTAGTGTGCTCCCAACATCGATGAAAATTTGTAATTGGTGTCTCTGACTTAATGCACCATCTGTGTGTGGTGGTTTTCTTTTAAACTCGTCAATACTTGTCTAAGCACATTCTGTAGTATTAAGGGCTTTTAAGTCAATCGGTTTCTTGAGAAGATCAAGAATTGATGTGTCAGAATCTATCTTTACTACTACTATTTAATAAATACTGATGTTCTGATGATCTTTTCAGGTTCTTGATATCTTGGAGTTGTACAGACGTGTATATGAAGAATTCTTAGCTGTTCCGGTAAGTAAGGGAAAGAAAAGTGAGCTTGAGAAGTTTGCTGGAGGACTCTATACGACAACAGTAGAGGTATAGGAGAAGATATTTCTGTCATGACATTTTCTGTCAGTTCCTTGTTACTGCTGGTGAAGTTGTTCCCATCTGTCAATTATTTTACATGGTTCTTGGCTTTGCTTGCTAGGCTTTTATCCCTAATACTGGCCGTGGTATCCAAGGTGCAACTTCACACTGTTTAGGCCAGAATTTTGCTAAGATGTTTGAGATAAATTTTGAGAATGAGAAGGGAGAGAAGGCTATGGTCTGGCAGAATTCCTGGGCATATACTACCAGAACGGTGGGCATTCCATGCCACTGAGCAACTCTCTTTTGATGATTTTCAGATGGCAATCTAACTCTCCCTCCTTTTTCCGGTACTGTTACAGATTGGCGTTATGATCATGACTCACGGCGATGATAAAGGCCTAGTCTTACCCCCCAAAGTTGCAACAACACAAGTTGTTGTTATTCCTGTGCCATACAAGGATGCCAATACTCAAGGAATCTATGATGCCTGTGCTGCCACTGTTAGAAATTTGAATGAATCAGGTATTCGTGCTGAGGCAGACTTCAGAGACAACTACTCACCTGGCTGGAAATATTCTCACTGGGAAATGAAGGGGGTTCCTCTTAGGATTGAAATAGGACCAAAAGATCTTGCGAATAACCAGGTAGATTTATAGTTTACTTTCTACTATGTCAGTTGTCCATGAAAACAAAAAGTAGAAATGATGTGTAATATGGTGTTAAATTTTCAGAAAGCAGCCAAATAAAATGCTATACTTATGTTTTTTGATCCATGAGTTCTAAATAAATTTCCCAGGTACGTGCTGTTCGACGTGACAATGGAGCCAAAACTGATATTCCTATGGCGAACTTAGCCGAACAAGTAAAAGATGTGCTCGATTCTATCCAACAAAATCTATTTGAAACAGCAAAACAAAGGCGGGAAGCTTGTATTCAAGTTGTAAAAACCTGGGATGAATTTACAGAAGCATTGAGCCAAAAGAAATTGATCTTGGCGCCGTGGTGTGACGAGGAGGTAAAATACTATCAAACTAGTCGCATATTAGATGAACCTTTTAATTTCCTCCTCAATTATGGCTGGAAAATATGTGGAGTTTTTCTTTAAGAAGACTGCGTCAGGCAAGTTTTCATCTTGAAATGCCATATCTTTTCAGGGTTGAAGCCCGTTTGGCCAAGCTTTCAAAATCAGCTTATTTTGAGAAGTGCTTTGTCAGAAATGCTTTCGGAAAAAAGTACTTTTGAAAGTGCAAATCGTGTTTGGTTAATTAATTTGAAAAGCATTTTTGCCAATATTAGAGTAATATTATGCTTGACCATTGTTCCAAAAATGCTTCTCGGTAAAAGCTACTTAGGTAGTGGTAAGGTCTGCGTACATTCTACCCTCCCCAGACCCCACTTGTGGGATTTCACTGGGTATGTTGTTGTTGTTGTTGTTGGTAAAAGCTACTTTTTCTATCTTCTGGAAAACAGCTACTCCTCAAAAGCACATATTTTTTCCCCAAAAGCTTGCCAAACACATCAATGTTCTAAAAAGAACTACTTGAAAAAGGGAAAAACACTTTCCAATTCTCAGAAGCTTGACTGAACAGGCTATTAGTCTGTCTAGAAATTTAATGGATTGCAATCATGTCCCATTAGCAACTCAATTTCTACTGATTATAATTATATAGACATTACTTGTGATTCATGATCCCTGCCTCAAAGATGTAGGAATAAGAAGACTCGGAACTAATTCAGGTGTGATAACTTGTTTTGCTTGTGCTAATGGATTTAAAACTCTGTTTTGATTATATATAATATAAACATATTATTCTCTTTTGCGTAAAGGGGTTTAAAACTCTAAATTTTAGTTTTATCTGGAGTCACACCTCGACAATCTTTTAGAAATCAATTCCATTATTGATTAAAAAATACTCATGTTCATTATCCAGAACAACTGATGAAACATAGATGCGTCTGTCCGGTTTGCCTGGTTTGGACAAATCATATGCTCACTTTTATGAGACAGGGAAAGATTGTGCTAGTTGCAGTTTATGTTTTAATACCTGAGCTGGTGAATTAGAAATAATGAAAAGGATAATGTTAAGGCGAAACAATAAAAATAAGCCAAAAGTCTTTATGTTAGTGATCCTAACTTGTGGCTTTTGGCTTATAAGTCATACCCCAAAAGCGAATCCAAACAGGTTCTAAGTTTATTATCCCTGATGAATGTTCCTCTGGCATTTGAGGTGATCAATTTATTCCCAGCTAGATTACCATTTCCTGCTTGAACTCATTTTTCATATGAACTTTGGTTCTTCCCAATAGGATGTCGAGAAAGATGTAAAGACACGCACAAAAGGAGAGATGGGCGCAGCAAAGACTCTGTGTTCTCCATTTGACCAGCCTGAGCTGCCTGAAGGTACTAGTTATCCTTGCAGTTATCTATAACTATTCCTAAAACATATGCAAGTTAAAGTAAGTATTGCTAATGCATGTATGAGGATTTGTCAGTTATACCTTTTTTTTGGGTGGTCCTGTTAATTCAAAATTGAATTCGACTGCCATGTCATATTAAACCGCAATCTTTTTGCCATCGTAGGTACATTGTGCTTTGCCTCGGGTAAACCTGCTAAGAAGTGGACATATTGGGGCCGCAGCTATTGATGCTACATTTTGATCTTATATTTTTTCTGCATTTTGGTAATTTATGATTGAATTCCAGAAACTTACAATTGTAACATGAGTTTCTTATTTAATTGTTTCTTGTTCTAGGGATAAGGTCTATATCTTTTACCCTGCTTGTACTCTATTTGTAAGATTTGTTGTTACGCATCACTTTTTCACATGTCAAACTAATGTTTCCATTATGAAGATGGATTTATTTAGAATAATAAAACACAACAGTTTGTCCCAATCATCTTTGAATGCTTAAATTTTAGATTTAGTAATGGTAATAAAGTTTGCAAAATCATGGAGAGAATCTCATTACTAATACAAGATCCTCATCATATCAATACAATCAGTGGATTTCTGCTGTCCCCACCACTAACACAAAAACAGAAACACCCACCCAAATCTTGAAAACTTCCCAAAAGCCAGAAAAAAAAAAGGATTGGTTGAAGAACCAAAAAGTCATCTCTCACCAATCAAGTTAACTACATAACCAAAAACAAGAGAAAATTCAAGTTGGTTTCATATTTTGAAACATTGAATCCCACCTGATCTCTTCAACTACAGAGGACCCCCAATAGTAACCATAATCAACTTCCATCTTCTCATGAACCATTGGACTCGAAAAACTATTAATTCTTGATGAACTAGACATAAATATTGGACTCCCATTAGTAAGCAGCAAAGTAGTACTACTATGCTTTGCTGGTGCCACAACACTCTTGTTCCTCTTCATTATTTTTGTCCTCTTCCAAATTCTTGGACTGTAACTTCTTCTTGACACAAGTGCTAGTGCTGATTCATCGCGACGAACCCACGTCCTAAAATACTTTGAAAATCATATCGTCTTGTTCTAGCTCGTTATGAGCAAATGCTAGGCCATATTCATAAACAAGAGATGGCTCTAGCTCTGTTTTGGACAACCAAGAAAACCAATCCATGGTTGTTTTTTGTTGTTGTTGCTATGTTCTTGAAAGGAAAAATGAGGTGTTTGAGGGTATTTATAAAGCTGAAAGTAGTGGAGACATATTAAAGGAAAAAAAAAAGGTAAAGCTTAATGAAAAAGGAAAGTATTAAAAACACTGTTAAATTTGACACGAACTATCAGTTTTATTCAGAACTCTTGACAGTGTTGAAAAATTCTTTTATTTGACTAACTAAATTTAAATATACCCAAAATATACCCCTAATTCTTGTCAAGCTAAAGGAGTGTTTTTAATATTTGTAGTAGATCGAGAGTGTATTTTAATTTAGTTAATCAAATAAAAGGGTCTTTTTAAGACTACTAATAATATAGGGGTGAAACTAATATCTTGCCATAAGTTCGGACTGTTTTCAATGTTGAGAAATTGGACTTTGCTTTTTTTCTTTTTTCCTCATTGTGTGTGTTGTTATGTGTGGGTTTGCTTTTGTTGAGGTGGTAGTTGAAACTTGAGAATGAATACAAAAGAAAAAAGATGGGATTATTACATATGGTTTTGTGGGGTCTTTCACTCATCAAGGCCATGTTTGTTCCCTCCAAAATTGGGCAAAATGTGAATTGTGATTTGTGACACTTTAAAAAGAGTGAAAAATAAGAAATCTTGGATATGGCCATCAATCACGGCGTGGAAAAAGTTTTGGATACAATGGGGACACCCATTTTTTCCCATGGGAGTGAGTCTTTACTCTGCTTTTGCTTTTCCCTTTGTATTTTGAACTTTTCTATTATATTATCTATTGTATTCCCTTTGTCTCATTTTATATGACATTTTTTGTCTTGACGTTATTTAAGGAAAAAAAAAGACTTTTAAAACTTGTAGTTCAAAATAATTTTTAGGTATTTGTGTGGTTGAGAATCATTTCATTAAGGGTAAAAAAGAAATTTTAAAGGTAAATTGTTTTTGATAAGAGTAAAGTGATGCTCGGACAAAAAAAAAGAGTGTCATTTAAAATGATAGAGAATTTAGACATCTAGTTAACCTTGTAAAAGTTGATCTAGGATTTGTCGAATATTGATGCTCTACTAAAAAAAGTATTAAGTGGAAAATGATTCCTAAATCCTTAATCGTTATGGGTTATAACATATAACATTACGTCAATTCTAGAAAACATGTACATAAAGTATGTAGTTTTACAGAGAGATCACGAGTTCACATGTACTATAGTTACATAGTAAATTCAATCCTACATCTAAGGTAGGGTTGGCTTGTGTGCATCGTGACCATTTTATCGGATACTTACTAACTTCTACTAGCACAAGCATATCATATAGTAACTTAACTCACAATGATTTCGACAAATGAAAAAAAATCAACTATCATTTGTTTCTGCTAGAATTTGAATCTTAATCTATAACGATTTTCATTGCATTTCATTGACCGTTAGGCTATATCTTTGGGTGCAAAATATAAACAAAAGCTGTACATCACTTTTCATGTTTAAAGACTTAGATTTCTTCTCCAATTTTTCCCTCCAAGAATTTGTCGGTTGGGAAATACATTTTGGGTAAATGGAACAAAGCTTTTCCAGATCTTTGACTGAGAATCTGCTTTCTCCAAAAAGCTACAAAAGTATAGGTTTAATTATGATTATATTATTGTTAATGAGGTTTGACTCAAATTAATTTGCAAAAGTCAGGATTTGCGTGCCATCAGCACTACTAATTTCCAATGACCGATGTGTTGTTAACATCACTATGGACGTTTACAATACTAACCTAGACAATAATACTCTGTCAACTTATTTTAAGTTGTTATACATTCATACTAGGTAAGTAAGGTACGAGGGGTTGGTTATAGTGAATGCTAGAAAAGATAGAAGTTGGTCGAAAAAAGTACTAGGGAGAAATTATTGTTAGCTTTTATGGCTCACGTGTGTTAATTTTATGACTCACGTTAATATTCATCTTGGTTTAATATTTAATTACTAACTAAATTCAAATGGATAATGTCTAGGGAAGTTGTTAAACCGCCAACTACTCAGGTTGGTGGAAGTTATTGTAACTTCCCACCATCATCCATTATGATTGGCGGAAGTTACTATAACTTCCCACCACTCTTATCATAACTTCCCACCACCACCCACTACTTATGTTAGTGGGAAGTTGTGGGTATGTTAGTGGGAGGTTATGGGATGATAATGGGTGGTTAAGGGGCATGATAGTGGGAAGTTGTGACGGTTATTATGGGCATAACTTTCCCTACCTATGATGATGGAAAGTGAGATTAAAGTATCTGGTTCTCTCTCTACCTATAAATATTGAAGATTACTGCAGTTTCCATCAACAGTCATTCTGAAAGAAATCAGTATAAGGTCAAAGAAAAACTCATATCTAATCAAGAACAAGCGATTACTGCAGTTTCCATCAACAGTAATTCTGAAAGAAATCAGTATAAGGTCAAGAGAGAGAAAAACTAATATCGAATCAAGAACAAGTAAAAGGCTTCCGCACAAGCAATCAAGTCAAGATCTCATGACCAATTCTGGTATGTTTTCTTGACTAAACTTATGCGTAATGTGAAAATCATATAGTTCTACAATCTTGAATTAATGATAGGATTACATGTTAGATTATTTATGTTTGACAATCTGAATTACTGGTTAATCCTTACAATTATTAAATAGGACAGGACATGACACACCATCTCATCGAGGAGAACACCTAAAATAAGAGGGCGTGGAGGTCATAGATTAGAGTAGAAAGTTAGTAGATAGTGAAGTGCTTTCTTGCTTCTTGAAGGGTTTAGGCTTATTGGTGTCTACCGTACCTAGTAGTAGCTTTATTCCTATAGTGTATTGCTTTTGCTTTCTACTATCATATGTTTTTATGATGTTAGAGTTACATCACTATTTTGTTGTTGTTATTCTTTTTGTAGTAGTTGTTGTATTTTCTTCACTATTATTTTTTCTTTTCATACTTACACTAATTTGCTGTCTTACTCGAGTCGAGGTCTTTTGGATCCAGTCTCTCTAACTTCATGTAATAGTAATAAATTAAGGTTTATGTAAACTCTGTTCTCCTCATATTCAACCGTAAAATTTTACCTGGTATGTTTTGTTGTGAGTAGAACAATACACTACACTGATCATTCAAAATTTTGAATCCATTTACGTGTACAATTTTGCTTTAAACAATCTACAAATTTCTTGGGAGAGGAGAGAAATGATTGTAAAAAAGTACCCCAGTTGATGACCTATTAATAATTCTCACTAAAAATGGGGAATGAAATGATGTTTCTTAGGTTAGTGACACACATAATGTTCCTTTTGAAGTTAAACAAAGGTTAATAGTATTGTTATCATGTGATTTCTTGAAAAATCCCAACAAACAACCATCCTTTTAAAAGTGATAATTTTGCAATGGTTTTTTGTTTCATAAGTTAACAGCATCATCCTCATTATTTGAGGAAAAAAGTCACGGACCGGCAAAAAACTGGAACCAAATTACTGTTACCCATGTGAGAAAAGCAACCTTTGCTTTGGATTTTCTGTCACAAACAAAACCTTGTTTCTTTATCCTTACTCAAAAGATAAAGCAGACAGAAATAAGATTTGCATATGCCCCAACCCGTCAAACTCTACTCATAGAATTTCATTAGATATGTTATTATTATTTTGAGTTTTATTATTATTTTGAGTCGATGGTTATTGGGTGGCACTAATTTTGGTACCTCATTTATAACATAATGGAAGTTCATAAATTTTTGCAAGTTTAGTCCCTTTAGAAATGTGAAGTTGAAGTTGTAAAAGTTTGTGTCTGAAGGTATATGAAGTTTAACATATGGCTTGTACAAACAAATTTAAAACATTTATGTCTGAACTTCAACTTCAGACATACACGTTTTTCAAATCCAAAAAGTTACTACTTAATTATTTAGCATATTATCGAAGACATTATCTATGCAATTTGCAGAAGAAGCGTAGATACTTAAATAGTTCATTAAATTCAGAAACAACACGATCCTCGAATCAAATCAGAAACCTTGATTTTGAGTCTTCATGAAACACTTCTAAAGAGAAATTTTAAGACATGAATTTATATTAATTGAGTCTCAGAGCAATACTAAACACTAGATAAACAAAAGAAATGAGTTTTGAGTAGTCCTAAGTAGGCAGATTAATTGGTTGGTCCCATTGTTGTATGAGGGCCTATACTTGGGTGCTTTTTGGAATGTTAAAAGTATTTTCTGCAGATTCCAATAAAATAAGTTAAAAAAATTACAATTACAAAATTGCAAAACAAAAAGAAATTACACTTTATTTTTGTTACTATCGGCTAGAGAAGCTGCTGAAGCAAGCAACTGTTGGACGACATGTCTCCTTTAGCTGCTTGCTTATCCTTCTCCTTTATTACATGCGGTCCAATCAAAATATTTTGACTACTTTGATGCGCCTGTTTCATCTACTTAATTATATTCCTTCAGTTGCTTCTCCTCCTCCTTTATTACATGCGGCCCAATCAAAATATTCTATCGACATTGACGTGTCTACTTTAGCTACTTAATTTTATATTTTTTTAATTGCTTCAACTATGATTTTACAATATTATTCATAATAAGATATTTTTATTGGGTCGCGCCAGCGCGGACACTTGATGTCTAGTATCTTTTAGATACGCTTGGACAGTGAGGGGACAAAGTAAGATTTGGTCACATGGTTTCTTTATATATTTTTATAAAATGAGAAATCTAGATTTGTACAGAAAAACAAAAGTTTCTCCGTATAACCACGCTGTGGGGAACCAACCTGCAACTGTACTTACCAACTCTGAATCTAACATTTTTAGGTATTCAATGGACATGGAGATATTATCCACCAGAAATGTGACTGTGCAGACAATGATTTGCTCATTGGTGCTTCAAACTGCTCAAAAATCTCTTCTTTCTCTTCTCTTCATGGTACATTCTTCTTAGCCCTTTCTCTTAATGTCATTTTTAGTTTAAGTGATGAAGACTTTGGATTGTCTTCTTGAAGATATTTTTCTGTCCACATTACCTCTGTGCTGTTATCAAAACTGTTATAATCAGTGGCTGGCCGTCAAGGCTTTTACAAAAGAGATTCAAAATATAAAGAAGTAAATAAATCTTTTATATATGCACGAAAAATGATTTTTACCAGCATAATTTTCCAGCATCTTCCTGTAGAAGAATTATACTTAATGTTATTGTCAACTGACATTACGACAACGGAAAAAAAAACATACCCAATGTAATCTCACAAAATTAAGTTTGAGGAGGAAAAGGGTTTGTCTACTGGGGATCTCGTTGCATCGGGCCTGCCTGCCTAGTGCGATTTACTTTTCTGTGTGGTTCGCAAGCTATTAGTGGGAGTTTATTTGTGTAAGTTTGGGGAGGGTCTCACATAGGAGTGGGGGTTTACCCTGTTTAAGTTTGGGGAGGGTCTCAAAAGGTAAAAAGATTGTTTCCAAAAGACCCTCAACTCAATGAAAAACAGTTCAAGCAGTACACAAAAAGAGATAACTGAAGTGAAGAAGCCATGGTTTTGGAAATCTCTCAGAATAGAAATGTAACATGGATGTCAACTTGTTTTATAGTTTTTTGTAGTTGCTGCTCCATGACCAGTTTTGTATAACCAGATGATTTGAACTGGTGTTTTTGTTATTACAGTATTATTTAGTTTCCTTTCATTGATAAATATGTGTTAAATCAGATGCCATTTTTTCAGATTGAGTTTCTAAGCTTGTACCCGGACCTTGTTGGAGTAGAGAGGAGGTACCGAAAAATTCTGATCTTCCTGCTCTCTTTATATTCCTTTTTGTTTGTCTGTTTGGGGAGTTTGGGAAGTTTATATTTGATGTCTAATCATATTATCGTTTCCTTTTGGTGAGCTTAAAAGAGCTACGGCGCCAGATAATGAACCCAACGATTCAAGTGAAACTGATGATGACCACCACGATGATGATAATGAAGATGATGAGGTCACCAATAATGATGAAGATGATGAAGGAAGTGATGATGAAGAGGATTCTGATGGAGATGATGCTGGGGAAAATGGAAATGGAGAGAATGATGATGATTCTGATGAGGACGACGAAGATGAAGATGAAGATGAGGACGAGGACGACAGCGATGAGAATGACGATGAAGAGGACGATGATGAGGAAGAAGACAATCAACCAATATATAGGAAGATAAAATGAGAAGATCATACTACACACTGCATAATTTGGAGAACTAGCTGATAGAAATATTCTGTTCTACAGATTCTACGACGAAGTTAATTTTCATGTCTCTTCCGATGCTGAATCTATGAAAAAGTTCTAGCCCTTGGAAAGGCTGTTTTTGTTGTCATTCCAGATTTCTCGCATATCTCAAAGTGAAGAGATTCTCTATGCTTAAAACTCCCAAATTCCTTCAAAATCCAGGGGTTTCATAACAGCTCGAAAGACCTACGATTTGGTGATCCCACATTGGCCTAACTTTCTGATATTGCACGGCATTAAGAACCAGTCTTCCTTTTTTACAAGACTGGTTCTTAATGCCGTGCAATATTCATCTTCATTCATGACCTTGTATGGCAACAAAAACAATTGTCCACTCGCAAGAAGACAGAAGCCATTTCTCCCAATTTAGCCCCTATAAATTGTGTCTAGAACAACAACTAATATATATCAAAATATTTATATGTAACCTATATATTCATCTAACCACCCGAGGGTGAATGTAGCTTTGCCCCTGGCGTCAATGGCCTGATGCCATATATAAATCAGCACAA
Organism: Solanum virginianum; assembly: GCA_000787875.1. Classification (NCBI taxonomy): domain Eukaryota; kingdom Viridiplantae; phylum Streptophyta; class Magnoliopsida; order Solanales; family Solanaceae; genus Solanum; species Solanum virginianum. The sequence continues at coordinate 147,759 of DF357231.1, forward strand.
AGAAGTTTGATAACATCATCAAGTATGGTGCTAGGAATTGCAGCATTCATAATCAATTACAATATTGTTACTAGTACATCGATCTCAATTTAATTATTTCTCTTATGCAGTTAATGAACAATTCATACGAGAAACAACTAGTCCTTTTACTTACTGAGGCAATTTGCCAGAGCGAAAAATGGCAAATTTAGAAACAGTGGAGTAAGAATATTGAAGACCATGACTCTTCAAAAGCGCCTCCAGCAAATCCTTAGCTCTTTCAGGGTCACAACTCTCACATTCAATCTCATAATTCATTCCAAAATCATACTGCGTTTCATCTAGCTCCAATTTCAGCCCTTTCCACTCGTACACAGCTCTCACATTCCTAAATCCGCCTAAACAGACCAAACCCTTTTCCCCAATTCCATACTCTTCTCTCACCCTCCGCACTATCCTCGAAGAATCAATCAACGGCAATCGCCACGGTTCCGAAACACACGCCCGGCCAATGGACGGGTCAATGGGTTCTTCATCTTCCTCAATGCGACTGATACCGTCTGAAATAACGGGTTTCGCCTTGAGGGAGATAATGCATTGGGTGTCGACGTCGTAGAATCGGAGGCGGAGTACGGCGAGTTTGGAGGAGAGTTCGGAGTTGGCTCCGTCGAAGAAGATGTTCTCTTGGGCGTGAGTTTTGAGGTGGTAAGGTGAGAGAATTGAGGAGACGCGCTGGTGAGTAACGGCGTTTGGTAAACGGAGCTTGACCTCTACTTCCATGGAGGTAATAGTGGGGCTAGGAGATGTGGATATGGCGGAACGTGAGGATCTGGAGAGTGATGAAAAGGTATGGTGTTTGAGAAATGGTGGAGTGAAAGGAGAAAAGCGATGCATTGGCCATATATTGGATAAAAGTTAAAAGCTTGAATGAGTGGTAGGATTCTTTTGGAACTTGTCTTTTCTCTCTTTAGGACTTTTATGAAATTCTATAGTTTCTTTGTTTCGAAAAGAATTGAGTCAAAATATTAATTTTAATCTTTTATATGATATATTAAAAGTTTTTTTTTCTTTTTTTTTTTTAAAATAACCTGTAGAGATATACGAAATAATAGTAAAATCTACGTACATTTTATTCTTCTCAATTTCACTTGTGAATTTCACGATGCTGTTAACCTCAAATATTATGGACGTTTTGAGAATTTAGATACGGCTAAATGTAACTTTATACCTCAAATTTCTTAAATTAACGTGTTGTGAGGACAATTTGAATAGTTGGGGTTTAAAATCATGCTTGACTATCTTCAAGGTAAAAGTTTTTCAAAAATTTAAACCTAAATGAAGTAATATTGGAAGACCCAATTTGTAATTTGCGATTTTTTAAATATTTTTGTAAAATATAATTTGTACCTTGTGCATTTTTTTTAATGTTTTTAGGCTAAATCTTTTTGATTCTTTTAAAAATATTAAAAGATAAAATTTTACAAATTATGAATTTAAGGGACAAAAATAAAAATCACGTAAAATTGGGTTTATGACATTATATTAAAATGAGGATTTTTCAAAAAGAGCCAACATTTAAAATATAATAAGAGAAAAATAGCTAAAATAGTTATAGTTTATTAAAATTACAATTTATAGCTATAGGAGAGAGACAAGTGAGATAGAAAGAGAGTTGAGAGAGGTGAATTATATATGTATATTTGTCAAATTGTATATGTATATTTATCAAATAATTATATATGTGTGAATGATATATATATATGTATGTATCTATCTGACAAGCGAGATTGAGAGAGGGGTGAGAAAGATCAAGAGAGGCAAGTGAGAGATGTTGAATTGAACATGTATATTTATCAAATAATTATATATATGCAACTGATATACATAGATATTTATATATCTGGTAAGAAATTGGAGAGAGAGAGGAGCGAGGCGAGAGATGAAGAGAGGAGGAAGAAAATAGTAATAACACCCTAATTAATACTATAAATTATAATTATATAATATAAATACATGTTATATATTTGCCTAATTACATAATTTATTTTGTTAAAATTCCTTTTTTCTTTTCTTCTCTTTTTGTCTTTGAGAAGGCGGCTTATCTTTTGGATCCTAAATTGAGTCGCATACTATAATATGACTTATAAATACCTGAAATTGATTCATCCTTCATCAGAATTTTAGGAACCGACCTTGTATAGTTTATTAACGCAGAAATACACCAGTTGTCGCCGCAATTTAGTTCCGATCAATTACTCGAACGGAAATTCGTTT
>DF357231.1:150060-173397 GCA_000787875.1 Solanum virginianum
TCAATTACTCGAACGGAAATTCGTTTTTCTGCAATTAGCCACTTTCTCGTAATTAGATGGCAGACCACTTAAATATGGTAGGTTTCTTCTTGCTTTCTCATTTTTCCAGTGAAATATTGCATTTTTATCATTTGGGGTATCTCAAATTTGGGAATTTTTTGAGAAATTGATTTTGATTGCTTTGAACGCTTTATGGGGTTTTTGCTGCTTGTATTGTTTATAGGAGTGTATTATGTAGTTTGTTCTGATTTTGGGTCTTCAGCATACGCTATTTCTTTGGGATGTGCTTGTAGGAGATTGAAGAGGATGATGATTATGTTGAGTATGTACCAGTTGCAAAGCGCAGGGCAATTGAGGCCCAAAAGATCCTTCAGCGCAAGGGCAAATCTGAAGCATTTGAAGAGGAAGAGGAGAAAATAAAGCTTGTTGAAGCTAAGCCGAGTTTACTTGTGAAAGCATCTCAGCTCAAGAAAGAGCAACCTGAGATTAGTCATGCTGAACAAGTGTTTCAGCAAGAGAAGGAGATGATTGAGCATTTATCTGATAAGAAAACGTTGATGTCTGTTCGGGAACTAGCCAAGGGAATTACTTATACAGAGCCCTTGCGCACAGGGTGGAAGCCACCCTTAGCCATCAGACGGAACTCAAAGAAAGCTTGTGATGCCATTCGAAAACAGTGGCATATCATTGTGGAAGGGGATGACGTTACTCCACCAATCAAGAACTTCAAGGACATGAGGTTTCCTGAACCAATTCTGAAGAAACTCAGAGCAAAGGGTATTATTCAGCCAACGCCAATCCAAGTGCAGGGGCTTCCAGTCATCTTATCAGGTCGGGATATGATTGGTATAGCTTTCACAGGTTCAGGTAAGACATTAGTTTTTGTGTTGCCGCTTATCATGGTGGCATTGCAAGAAGAAATTATGATGCCTCTTGCCCCTGGGGAAGGACCATTTGGCTTGATTGTTTGTCCATCTAGAGAGCTTGCCAGGCAGACATATGAAGTTATAGAACAGTTTATAGAACCTCTGAGGGAGAATGGTTATCCGGAATTGAGGCCTTTGCTATGTATTGGTGGAGTTGATATGAAGTCCCAAGTTGATGTTGTGAAGAGGGGAGTTCATATTGTTGTTGCTACTCCTGGAAGACTGAAAGATCTTCTAGCGAAGAAGAAAATGAACCTTGACAACTGCAGGTGAGGACCAACACTTTTAGTTGATATTTATCTGGAATTGTCTCTAAATGATCTGTTTTAACCTGAAATTACCCCCCCCCCCCCCCCAATTTTGGGATTGAACATCTGGATGGGTAGAAGGTCGGTTAGATAGTTAAGAGTAGTCTCAATTATTCCTCTGTACTATTAGCCGTACTATTAGTTGTAGCGTTACTCTTGTAGTTTCTTGTCCTTTAAGTTTGGGTATTATTTGTTGCTTTTTTTACTTCAATTTATCTAGCTATGACTACTGTTCAGGATGGTTTGTCAGGTTGTGTAGTACTTCACCAGACTTCTTCATTTTCGTTATTTTTTTTTAATTGCTTTGAACCATTTTTTCTTTGAGCTAAGCGTCAATTGTAAACAGCCCCTAACCTAGGTAGGGGTAAGGCTTGCGTACATTTTTCCCCCTCCTCAGACCCTATTCTGTGGGACTACGCTGGGTATGTTGTTTTTCTTGTAATTAATCCACCATTTGGGATCATAGGCCTTCATTATTATAACTCGTGTGTTGTTTCCGGCCTGTGGGTGTTCCACACAATATGTTGTTCGATTCTGTGTCTATCTGCTGCTACATTTACTTGGGTTCACATATTAGAGGAAAAGAGATATGCCTCTGGGAGTATGTGTCACAAACATTGTTTACAACGAATCTACATTTTCCAGCCAAATGTTATTTTGTACATGTGAAACATTTCATGATTCTTACAGATTCTCTTTTGTTTGAAAATTTTGAGTGCTTACCAATTGTTGTTTTCTTGCAGATACTTGACTCTAGATGAGGCAGACAGACTAGTAGATCTTGGTTTTGAAGATGATATTAGAGAGGTGTTTGATCATTTCAAAGCTCAAAGACAAACTCTTCTATTTTCTGCTACAATGCCCACAAAGATCCAAAACTTTGCAAGAAATGCACTAGTTAAACCAGTAATTGTGAATGTGGGCAGGGCTGGAGCAGCCAATCTCGATGTGATTCAGGAAGTGGAGTATGTGAAGCAGGAGGCCAAGATTGTTTACCTTCTCGAATGCTTGCAAAAAACACCACCTCCTGTTTTGGTTTTCTGTGAGAATAAGTCTGATGTAGATGATATCCATGAGTACTTGCTCTTAAAAGGTGTTGAAGCTGTGGCTGTTCATGGAGGCAAGGATCAAGAAGAGAGAGAATATGCAATTGCAGCTTTCAAAGCATGCAAGAAAGATGTTCTAGTCGCCACTGATGTTGCCTCAAAGGGGCTGGATTTTCCTGATATTCAACATGTCATCAACTATGATATGCCTGCTGAAATTGAAAACTATGTGCACAGGATTGGACGAACAGGACGATGTGGAAAAACAGGAATTGCCACCACATTTATTAACAAGAACCAGAGTGAAACAACTCTGCTTGATCTAAAACACTTGCTGCAAGAAGCAAAGCAAAGGATCCCTCCAGTCCTTGCGGAGCTCAATGATCCCATGGATGACGTAGATGCCATTACAGATGCAAGTGGAGTAAAGGGTTGTGCATACTGTGGTGGGCTTGGTCATCGTATCCGAGACTGTCCCAAACTGGACCACCAAAGAAGCCAACAAATTGCAAATTCAAGGAGGGACTACTTTGGATCTGGAGGTTATCGTGGAGAAATTTGATTCGAATTTTCGTTTGTTTACTATGACATGCAAAACATGTTATTAGCTTGTTTCTGTACCTTACGACCAAATTCAGTAGTTTTACCATAAATGTACTAATACAGACTCCAGTCATTCCAGAAGCTATATAGTTAGTTTCTGCAATGTTCTTGAATGTAAGACATGACATAAAAATTGCAGCATACAGCAAAAATTTTATTCCTAGCTATGTTCCCACTGCAGAAAATAGTTTGGGCCTTAAGGCTTAAAATTGGCTGTACCTTCGTTCTTCCTAACACTAACTTGAGAATTTCACCTCTTCACTGTCAATTTCTAATTGAGTTACTTCAACTTGTTCAGCATACACAAGTGCCTTACTTCAATTAGCTTTCTTTCATGTAGCAGGTCCATGAAGACAAGTCATATGATATGGTAGGACAAAAGAAGTAGAATAAATCAGCAAAATATCCTTGTTTTAACTTGTTAGTTCACACTTCACAATCAAATATCTATAGAAATTTAGTATATTTTTAAGGCTACATTTTCTTTTCATCACAAATTTCTCTGTCCGAGGAAACATACAAGAATGGGAAGTTTTGGATGGGCATGACTGCAGTCTTCACATGTAGGGATAACTGCATTTGTCTTTGCAAGCTCTGTGGAATTCATCTTACGTTCAATCCTTATCTACTATTAAGAATGACATATGTATTTCGCTTTTCGAGAATCAAATAATTTAAATTTGATTGAGAATTTAAATGAAATTTATATATTTATAAACCAAGTAAAAAGTACTATAAGTTATAATAATTGATAATTCAAAATATTTAAAAGATACATGAAAATTTTAGGATCAAAGATAAATTGATTTGAATCTCAAAAATCAAAAGATGTCACGTAAATTGGAACTGAGGGAGTACTAGATATAGTAATCCGTGCTAGCATAGGTTTAATTTATGTTATTTTTATTCTAGTTTGTGTGACACATGGAATTTGAAGAGTCAAATAAATTTTTAATGTTATTGTTATTTATGGTACGTTTTATGTAATTTTGAAGAGTCAACAAGTTGAGGGCAAGTGTTGGTCATGTATTATGCCTTTATATAATGTTCTCACTCTGGAACCTGAAGTCTGATTCATCATCTTCTTGTTGGAAACCCACTGGATAGTGTTACTTGATCATGGCTGCATTTTCAGTTCCACCTGCTGAGGTGTTGCTGTCAAAAAGAGTTCAAGAAATGGTCCTTCATGGGGAGGAGCCACTAGGACCTTATATTTGCAGAAGTGGTGAAGATATTGATGAAAATGAAGTCATCATGGATATTTCTCCAATTCCTATAATTGATCTAAACCTCCTGTCTTCTTCAACAACATCAGACGACGAACGCGAACAAGAGTTGGAGAAACTTGGATCAGCTCTGTCTTCTTGGGGTTGTTTTCAGGTTTAGGACTTCCAAATACTGTATCTGAGTTCTTAGTACTCTGAAACATTTTTGATATTGTAAGTTTTATTTGATGAGCAGGGAATAGGACATGGGATTTCAGCTTCTTCCCTGGATAAGATCTGCAAAGTTTCAAGGGAATTCTTCAAACAGCCAATGGAAGAGAAGAACAAGTATGCTAAATCAGTTGTTGATTTTCAAGGTTATGGAGCTGATCCTGTTCCGGAACAAGGTCAGTCCCTCGATTGGTCTGATCGTCTCTTCCTCGAGGTGTTCCCTGAAGATAGAAAACAGTATAACCTCTGGCCAAAAATTCCAAAATCATTCAGGTAAAAGTACAGTTGATCAACTGCACTTTAATAAGATAGCTAGAGTACTATAGTAACAGTTGCTTGACAAGAATGACCTAGCAAGCTAATATTTTTGACTCTATAAGCAGCGAATTCGCGATCAATTCAAGCATAAGCATGTTAGACAATTTTCTAGCTAGCTCGTTCATTTGATTACATTTGTTATGCAGAGAGGTCTTAGAAGACTACGCTGAAAAAATGAAAACGGTCACAGAAATTACCTCCAAAGCTATGGCAAAGTCATTGAAGCTGGAAGAAAATTGCTTCTTGGAACAATTTGGAAAAAGAGCACAACTGCATGCGAGGTTTAACTACTACTCGCCATGTCAGAAGCCTGAGCTGGTTCTTGGCCTAAAACCTCATGCTGATGGAACGGGATACTCGATTATTTTGCAAGATGAAGTAGGACTCCAAGTGCTTAAGGATGACAAATGGTATACAGTACCGAAAGATCCTACAGCTCTGTTTGTTATCATGGGTGATCAAATGGAGGTACATATACACTTCTCTGTTTTAAAAAGATACAAAGATTTGCAATGTATAAGCACTTAAAATAAGCCAATCCAAACAGGCTCTAAGTGTGTTCATTTGTTCACTTCTTGAAATGTCGATATAGTTTATTAAAAGTTCTGCGCACGCCACTGTGACCCTTCCCTCCCACCATACTACCATGATCACACCTGAAGTTCGTATTTTTCTATAAATATATACATGTACCATCTGGATTGCACATGTACTACTTGTAGTGATACATTCCATTTTCCGCGATGAAATTGGCAGATAATGAGCAATGGAGTATTCAAGAGCGCGGTGCATAGGGTCCTGAGTAATTCAGAGAGGGATAGAATTTCTATCGCAATGTTCTACACGCCTGAATTAGGGAAAGAAATCGGACCAGAAGATGACTTGGTTAATGGGGACAGACCAAGGATATACAAGAACGTCAAAGATTATGCAGAAACTCACTGGAAGTTTTACCAGCGTGGTATGAGAGCACTACACACTGCACACATTTAGAAATACTACATATGGCTTCCTCTGTTTTCTTTATTTTGTAGGCTGAAAAAAGTATTAGGAAGGAGTAATAAGCAAGGATATGGAAGACATGATCTTAGATCGGAGGGCTTGAAGGATATGTATTAGTGTTGAAATTTGATTGCAATAGTTTTTAGCAAAATAAATTATTTAGTTTAAGATGAATTTGAATTTTTAGTTAAGCTGTTTGAGTTATCAAGATATTTTAGGTTATTTTTTAAATTTATGCAAATTATGTGTTTTATGTTTGCTATTTAAAGTCCGTCAATACTATATAAAATAATTGAGAGCAATTGAAGTCATTTGAATCAATTGATAGTCATTTTAAAGTTTTTTTGTTGCCAGTAGAAAGGTAGGAGGTAGTAAAATGTTATCTTGTTTAGGATGGCTAGTGTTTGCAATGGTGCAAGTTAAGGTGCGAGTTTAGGTGTTTAAAAAAATAAACAATTAGGGTAAAAAGATAATTTAGGTGTTTTTTCTTTTTTTTGATAAGAATACTTGAACTCTTCTAATAAATGGATCATCCAATGATTATTTGGATTGCAAATTGGAACTCTTTTATTAAGCTCATTTCTGTAATTTCATTCAAGCATTTCAATATTAAGTTAGACTAAGCTAAATAACAAGAAAGTTGTAAAATACTAAGTGAGCAGAGAGAGAAAAAGATGCAAGGATAGTAACCCAAAAGCCCAGAACTACCAAGGAAAACTATAAAAATGAAACCTTGCTTTGTGAAACAAAATAAAGGTTCAACAATGTGCTAAACATGGATAATGAAGTCACAAACAAACTTGAAAAACTAAGTCTACCAAGAAAATTAATAAACTATGTTGCATAAAACTAAATTTACTAGGTAATCGTTGTCGTCATCGTCTTCAAACTAAACCTGTGACTAGCTAAGAACTAACTTAGAAATCCCATGCTTGGGGATATTAGAGCAAACAGGTTGCTGACGAGTGGAAATACCATAGGGCCTGGTGAAGTGTCTACTTAGAAAATCTTGAAAAGTATACCCCCATGTGTTGCAAAGAATGGAGCAAAGACAAGTGACTCTACAGCCATCAGCTTGATTAGGATATTGAGTGATGGACCTGAAGTATCCTTCAGAGGGTCACCAATGGTGTCACCAATAACCGCAGCTTTGTGGGGTTCGGAACCCTTTGGGCCAAGGGTCTTTGCATGCTCTGAGGCACCAGCCTGGTAAATACTCAGCAGTTAGCAGACTTGGAGTGTCTAATAAAATATCAGTGGATAGATGTATTTTCTTTACCTCAATATACTTCTTGGCATTGTCCCATGCACCACCAGTGTTTGATGCAGATAATGCAATCTACAAAATGAGACAGATAGGAGCAGATTCTTACACCGTTTTCTTCCAACTCGAACAGAAAATGAAATCTACAATGTTTAAGAGGGTTGAATCAATCATACCTGAACACCAGAAACCAAAGCACCGGCAAGAACACCAGAAAGAGACTCCACTCCGAAGAAAATCCCAACTATGAGGGGCGTAAGCATGACCAGAGCACCTGGGGGAATCATTTCCTTGATAGATGCATCAGTTGAGATCTTAACACAAGTAGCATAATCAGGCTTGGCAAGGCCCTCCATGAGACCCGGAATGGTGTTAAATTGACGGCGAACTTCCTCAACCATCTTCAGAGCTGCACTACCGACGCTCTTCATGGTCATGGCAGAGAACCAGTAGGGAAGCATGGCACCAACAATTAAACCAATGAAGACCTTGGGGGTCAAGACATCGACTGTTGAAATTGCAGCCCGACTCACAAAAGCACCAAAAAGGGCCAGGGACACAAGTGCAGCGGATCCAATGGCAAATCCCTAGGAGATACAAGGCCCATACTGGGTTAGCTAAAAGGAGAAATGTTGAATAAATTTAGCATTTTGAGAATGGAACTATGAAAATTACATCATGATAGTGCCTCAAAAAATAAAGAATCACATATCCAAATTAACAAAAAAAAAAAAAAAGAGAATAACAAATGCATCACCATGAAAAAACTGTGATCTATTAGCAAGTTTATTCTCATGCACTTGCGTAAATATGTGCAAGCAATATGTCTAAAAAGGATCTAGAAACAGTCAGAGAGAGAACAGCAAAGCAAACAAGATGCAACCTTTCCAATAGCAGCAGTGATGTTTCCAGCTGCATCAAGAGCATCAGTTCTTTCACGGATCCGATGGCTCATACCAGCCATCTCAGCTATACCTCCAGCATTGTCACTGATAGGTCCATATGCATCAATGGCCAATCCAGTAGCAATGGTACTCAACATTCCAAGAGCAGCAACAGCGATACCATACATGGCAGCAAATGTAAAACTGACAAAGATAGCTACTGCAATGGCAAAGATAGGAATGATCACAGATTTGTAGCCAAGAGCAAGGCCAAAAATAACATTGGTTGCAGCTCCAGTCCTGCAGGAATCAGCTAAATCTTGGACAGGGCTGCAATAGAAACGAGGGGAGAACACATAAGATGAAGGTACATTAATGAAACAAGTACATAAAATCACGGTATGAAGACAAATTACTAATTTGACCTGTAAGCGTTGCTAGTGTAGTACTCTGTGACAAATCCAATGATAAGCCCAGCCCAAAGGCCAATAGCCACGCATAAAAACAGTTGCCTGTGCAGAAACATACACTGATTGTTCAATACTGATTCTACTGAAAAAAGACAACCACATTGCAGCAAAAATTTAAAAGCCAAGCGAACAATAAAGGTCAAAAGTAGAAAAGAAATGGAAACTGAAATGCCTTACTTGACAAGACAGATTAGAAAATGCAAGCCCCAATCCATCATGATTTAGAAATTGGTGTCGAATGCAAAAGCAAAAATTTTTAAAACAAGAACTTGTCACTTACCAGTTCTTTACAACCTTTTGTGTGCCAAAATTGAAGATGGTAAAGGAAGATGGAAGGCAAGTCCAAGTCACAATTGCAATTCCCACTGTCATAAGAGCAGTTGAGATAATAAGCTGGTTCTTCAAGGCTGGTTCAATTTCCTTGACAGCCCTAATTTCGAAGAAGTCGGTTGCAAAAAGGGTGGTTATCAAACAAACAAGGATCCCCATCGAACTTATGAGCAAAGGATAACACATTGCAGTGAGATCATGATCAATTCCAAAAGACGAGATGGAAGCCACAACAAGAGCAGCACAGGATGATTCTGCGTATGAGCCAAAAAGATCAGAACCCATTCCAGCAATGTCCCCAACATTATCACCAACATTGTCAGCAATCACCTGCAAAGACATGTATAATAAATAATCAGACAAGTTCTCTTCTTGATATCAGAAGTTACAGAAGAAGTCATGAGCTTAGCTTACAGCAGGATTTCTGGGATCATCCTCTGGAATATTCCTTTCGACCTTTCCAACAAGGTCAGCACCAACATCGGCAGCTTTGGTGTAAATCCCACCACCAACTCTACCAAAAAGAGCCATGGAAGATCCACCAAGCCCATAACCAGTAATTGCCTCAAAAAGGCCCTCCCAGTCATCACCATAGTATAGCTTAAAGAGATTAATTGTAATATAAAGCACCAAAAGACCATTGGCTGCTAGTAGAAAACCCATTACTGCACCAGATCTGAATGCAGTAATAAAAGCTTTCCCGACTCCTTTTCTGGCTTCCAGAGTCGTCCTTGCATTCGCATATGTTGCTATTTTCATCCCAAGGAAACCAGAAACAACTGAAGTGAGAGCACCAAGCAAGAAGGATATTGTGCTGAAGATGGCCGTAGCAAGGGCTGGCTTGCACATCTTCTCCTTGTTGTAAGTACAAGGCTGGTTCTTGGTGCTGAAGCCCTGAACAGAGCCAAGGAACAAGAAGATCAAGACTGCAAAAGCAACCATGAAGATACCCACATACTGATATTCAGTGAAAAGGAAGGAAGTTGCCCCTGCCACAATAAGCAAATCGCATTAGTAGTAGATACTAACTGAAAAGATTTCATGTCTAGCCAAGAGCATTTAATTTACACCAATGGTTATTTGTGAGTAAATAGGAAAAACAGGAGACAAAGGTAAGCTACTGAAAAATAAGGGAGACAAGGGAAAGACATTGAGATCACAAACATGATAAAGGAGGGTTGACTGTAAATGATGAACAGAATACTCCCTAGGCTACATGACATGTAACACTAGCATAAAAATACAGAGTTTTACTTATCCTCAGATAATCACGTTGGTTTAAATAAACAAGACAAGCATTATTGACCAGGCAATAAATATCTGAGGAACTGGCCCTTGCATTTCTTTTACTTTTAAAGTGGCTGACCGCAACAACATGCAGTTGCCAGGGAATCATTGATGTGAATTGCCAGCAAATCAGTGACGCTTAACTATAATCATACAACATTTCATCATTATACAGACTCGTGTGACACGGATCACAGATAGCAGCATTGAGGCTGAGCAACTACCAAGGTTTAAACCCACCTTAAATAACTATTTAACAGTATTCAGGCTGAACAAACTAGGAGAAGCAGACGGATAGCATAATGGATGAGAAAAGGTAAATGTCAAGTCAAGATAATAGCACCAAGTCCACACCAACAAATGATGAAGCTTTTTTCTGAAATTTGGAGAGAACAAACTGAATAGAAACCACAATAACATCTATAACATGGATTGCTACATGCTCAACCAAAGCTTTAATAGTTGACCAAGCCTCTGTGCCAAACCAAGGGAGATGTTTCGTTTAGCAGAAATGAAAAATATAGACAACTATACAGTCATGACATTGTCTACTAGGATGACAGACGACATAAAACTAGTGTGAACTAGTCAGCATTACATTGACAGCGTATTCTAGCAACATATAATTTATCCCGTAAAATACAAAGATTTACTCAAGATACCACCAAGGCCAATAAAGGTTGATCCATATTAATAGCTGGCCAGCAACAAGCTCAATACTGCAACCTCAAGCGGTGGCATTAAGCACGACCAAAGGAGCCTAAGCTCACGCGCAGACCAACAATGACATACACAGTATAATCTACGAGTGAGTTCTGGAGAAGGTAGAGTGTAGCAGACCCTACCACTTCCTCATGCAAGTAGAAAGAGTGTTTCCAAAAGACACTGGCTCAAGTGCAGCTCCATAGAAGACCAACGAGCACGAAAACGGCAGCTATTCACAACTATGGCTACAACTAGACCTTTCAAGAAACAAAAGAGATCTAAAAGAGAGTAACTTTCACCTTCGGAGATAGCATTTTGTATGTCGGCGCACTTAAGGACAACGTTCTGGTCGTCGACACCTTCCTCTTCCTCAACCAAGCTTTCACTAAATCCATTATTCTTGTGGTTTCTCGGAGAAGAGCCTCCGTGATCAGGCGACAGTTTAACAAGCGAAACAAGGTACCATTGTACAAGAGAGAAGACAATTCCAACAACGGCGCAAATCGGAATTACAATCTCTGTACCGAAATCCGACAACAATGCCGACCCCATTCTACCACTAACCAAGTCGCCGGAAACTAAAACCGCCGGCAGAAAAGTAAACGGAAAGAAATAAAAATACTATATAAACAGAAAGAAATGGAAAATGGTAAATGAGAGCGAATTTCTCGGCGAGAAACAGAGTTGACAGGGAGTAAGGATTTTATAAATGACGAGACGAGATTCGAGGATGCGGAGGAACACTAAGATGTAGCTTTCCGTATGATAGTTATAGTGGAACTGCGATTTGCAGCCGTTTTTTTTACGCTAGATCGAGGGGATTAGTATTATAATAAATAAATAAAGAATTTAAGTACGTTTTCTCCAAGCATCATGGAATTATTATTTTCTATCCTTTTCTTAATATATGATGATTGTTTGGGTGTCTTTTTAGTATCTTTGGACATGGAATCTATTTCTAATTATCTTGGCTTTAATAAATAAACATTATGTTTGGTGCAAAAAATAGTATTATAGATTAGTTATTTCATCTTCTATCATGCATAAAATAGTAATAGAATCTTAAAATTAAAATTATTATTCCTGTGTAAACGTAAAAATTTTCTAAGGAAATTGAAATTTCAAAAAAAATATTTATAATTTTGTTTTTATATAATTTTGTGAGAAGATACAAAATTAGTAGGTTTAGCGATCATCGTTAATAAACGTAAATGTAACGATTAATGTTAATAGATATAGCGGTGGCCGGTGGATAAAGGATAAGGCAATGACGTCACGGTTTTAAGTAAATAATTTTTTCAAATCACCATATAAAGACGATTTTTAAATTTTGTTGTTTTAAACTAAAGATACATAGAATGTACAAAATAACCGTCTGATCTTATAGTCTTAATCATGTAAAATAAAAATTTATAACTAAAAAGTTGTTTAATGACTAAAAATATAGGACAAATAAATTGGAACGGATGAAATAGTTATTACAAAATTTGCTTATTTATTATTAGTAAGAGATTCAATTTTTTTTAACGAAAAAAAATATTAAACTTGGTTGAGTATATAGATGGATGAGTAAATAACGAAATTGTTTTGTTCATCAAATTAAATAATATATACATAATTTCCTTTTCCATTTTATTTTTTTCCACCTTCATATACTCATTTTTTTCCTTCACAATTTCGATGATTTCACTTTCTAATTTCAATTCATGTTATCTGACCTAACTATTTCATCTTATCATGTTTGACTCCTACATCAAAAAATAAGTTTTCTTTAGTGTCACATCCTTCAAATTAAAATTTTCTCGAGATCAAGTTGCATAAGAAATTAGATAGATATATAATTATATACACCTATCAAGAAGAAATTTCAAATATTTGATCATGTAATACAGTAATAGTAATCTTTCTGCAGTAACTTTAGTGAAGACTTTTTGATACAAACTCAAATTAATTGAGCCAGAATATTGATATTGAGCTGGATAACTAGCCGTGATTAACGTTTTTGTCTTTTGAGCTGTCATCATTTATTTGCTTTTCTTTTTTACCCTTTAAAATAACTAAGTTGGTAGGTAAGATCCGCCTGGGCGTTAATAATTGTGAAATCATTTTTATTGGGACTCGTGCATGCGATAGGAATTTATAGAGTGGGATTATGGTTGATCCACGGAAACTGAAAGTGTTGAAAAATTGACCTAGATCATTGTCTCTTTTGGATATTAAGATTTTCTTGGGTTTAGTCGGATACTACTCAAATTATATATCGTAATTTTCTTTGACACGTCTCTTGAGAATATTCCCTCCATTCCGTTATACTTTTTTTAATCCATATTAAGTGAATTATTGATTCGGGGAATATGCGCCATGAAATTCCTACTCTTTCAACAACTATTTTGTTGATGAGGTTTAGTTCCTTGGGTTGAAGGTTACTTCACTCAAATGAAATTATAGAGGCACTACATGTAAAACTCAGCAGAATCTTAGAATAAGAAGTCAAAATAACTTAGGAGATCAAATATCAGGAAGCAAGAATTCTGATGGTATTTACTCAACAAATTATCACTTGTTTCATGGTTGTTTTCCTAAATTTCAGTAGCATGGGAAGCTATTTCAGAATGAGCGGGCGCCTTATTGAAACCAAAGCAAAGGGTACTTTATCCCCATATAAAGCTAGATGAACTTGACAACGGAGAAAGAAGCAACTAAGCAAGGACTACACAAAAAGGAGGCTGAATAAAACTGCTAGCTATCAAAAAATTGTACCTCAAGATCTGCTATCATTTTGATCCACTCTCTTCCCGCACCTCGTCTTTTATTTTGGGTGAACAAGATAAGCAACCTCCTTAGAGAAGTAAATCAGAAGAAATTATTAGTGGTCCTACTGCAGTTTATCTTCCACATTTCTACAGCATCATGTAACGATGAAATTGCCTCTGGAGGTTGTCTGGAGATGAAGCATGTTCTGATTGACTTCACTTTCCTCAATGTACTTAGGCACAGATAGACTGCTGACTGTATAAACCATTTATTCCTTGGGCAAATTGTCGCCTGTTTCTTCTTCGCCTTACCACAGGCAAAAAACCTTCACCATCCTCATGCTTATTTTTATTTACATCAACCATCTTTGGTCCGCTATATTTATTTGCTTCTATCGAGAGCTCCTTTTTCCCTTCACTTCCACCATGCAATTTAGTTGAACTATCTGAATTTGCTTTGGTAGAGCTAACTAAGGACTCAGACTTCTTTGTAGTAACTGGAAATTCACTTGTAACATCTGAATTATTCAGTTTCGACTTGACAATGAAGCTATTTTGTATTTGCCTAGCTAGCTCTTCCCTGTCAGCATGTGAACTGTTTTTTGTTGATCTACCATTTTTGACATCAACTGTAGCCTTTTTATCAAGCTTCTCCTCTGCTGAAACTATTGTGACAGAGTTATTCAACCCTGTGGAAGAATCAGCATCAATAGCCACTTTTGAATCTTCACTTGCAGCAGTCGTGGGCTGTGTTTTTCTTGGAACAAACTCAGGTGCATGTGGATTCATGATTTTTGGATAATCGTAATTGAGTATTCCAGCAGCAGGCTTTTGGTACTTCACATAGCTATTTTTCATGCGAGAATGGCTTGTCCTGTGGTACAAAGGTGATCTGGGACCACAAGGAACTCTCTCAGCAATTGATGGAAAGCCCACTGGTTCAGTAAGCATGCCTTGGCTGGCTCTAACATCATAGACACTAGTGACAGCAGCAGAAATCAACATATGAGTCAAATGGTAGGCACCTGGATTGAATGGTTCAGCAGCTGCGGATAGCCTGCTCCCATTTCGTTGTAAACATTTTTCTTCATTACTTGAACATGAAACATCTTCAGGCTCCAGGGAAGATTTATCTGACTCAGATCCACTTATCTGGACTTCATCTTCATGGATTCCTTGTCTATCTCGATCATTGGCAGGTGTAGCCTCTGTGGTCACCGAGTGCCTTCCATCTTCTTCTGATGTTGCAGTTGGACTAACGCAGATCTGGGAATCAGTTTTATCCTCATTTAATTCTTCTACTTTCTCCAATAAAGGCTTTAGAACCGTACCTGGTGGCGATACTGCTACTTCTTTGTATGATAAGGATTTTGAAGCCATGGTAGCAAGAGAGGCAGGAGGAGATGATACAGTGAAATTTGATGTGCGAGAAATTTCGGCAACAGTCATTTTAGCCGTGAGTTTGGTTGACTTTTCAGAAGAACTGAAGCTAGATGCCTTTAGTTGCTTTGCAGGAGAAAATTCACCTAAACCATTCTTAGATACCACTTTTTGTCCCTGTGAAGTAACTTCTTTCCTGGAACTGTTGTCTCGGGGGAAAAGGTATTCCAAGTTCGTCTTGATCTTGGCAAGACCAGGTTGCCTTCGGTTGAACATTTTGCCACTGCCATGCCCTGTCCGTGTTTTCGAATTTGCTTCTTGCCACCCTTCATCAGAGCTTTCTTCGTGCATTATTTCCACTGGTTCCTCATTATTAGTGACATTAATGCCTTCAACTTCTCGAATAGCGACTCTGTCTACATCATCCTCTTTCTTGTTAACTTCTACTATAGTCACAGGATTTTCTGTAACATCATGAATGATGAAATCATTACGTCTTCCATCATGCTGTCCTTTTTGAGATTGATCATCTACAGCCAACACCTAAGAGACAATAAACAAGGAAAGAGTAACAGCGTCAATTGACAGCTTCAGAAAGAAACAAAAATAGGTAACTCAAAATAACCACAGCCAAAACTATCCCTTCCATTCCTCATAAGGAGATCTCCCGGGGTTCTCAGTCACCTAAATACCTGACATGGGGTCAAGGATCATGTGCTGATGTGTAGCAGGACAGATTTTCCCCATTAGACGAACTCAATATCATTTCTCCTTCCGAAGGTCTAAATATCTTACGGGTGACATTTTGTAATAGGACAAACTTCTAAGTACATACAGAAAGTTTACAGCTCTCTTCTTGAATTCTTCTCAATGTAACAAGTTTCAGTGGATTCAAGAGTATAAATTATATACTACCATGCTGAGTGATAAACTACCTTTGAACGTCGTTTCCTCTGCTCTTCCATGGTCTTTGAACTCTGGCCAGGACTAATGTAATCCAGTAGGTCTGACACACTACATAAGAAAGTAAAGAGTTTTGGTTCCTTAGATGCAAGCAGATAGCTCAAGCCCTAGTAACACCAATTCAAAAAAATATCAATACCTGAGATGACCTTTGCAAGCAATGGATGCATCTAGTCTCGGAGCTCCTGTTCTTGCAGCTTCTTGTTGCTCTAAGGCTTTCGATTCAAAGTATTCAAGCCATGCAGCAGCATCCTACATATATATTGCATGTGAAATCTCCAACTTTAAAATACAGCAACAGATAGGTGGTTTATTAAGAAGACCCAAGTCATTTATTATCTTCTATTAAGGAGGACCCCTCATTGTTACTGGGAAATGCCCAATGTATAACAAAAATAAAAGGCGTATGTCATTTGCTGAATACATTTTCTTTTTTTTTAAAAAAAAAAAGCACCACGATGCAGAGAGAGAGAGAGAGAGAGAGAGAGAGAGAGAGAGAGAGAGAGAGAGAGACAGAGAGACAGAGACAGAGACAGAGACAGAGACAGAGAGTTATCCGCAGCGTCATAATATTTTAACTGTTGAAGCATTCGGGAAAAGAATGAGATATGAAATACACTGTTGAACCATCGTGGTAAATTAATAAAGACGGAAATCAGGCATTAGATTTGTACACACCTGAGTACGGAGATCATCTGCTCCTAATTTTGCTTGAAGAATCTGCAATGTAGTCTGCTCATGTTGCACACTCAGTGAATATGCTTCCATGAGAGAAAGAGCTATGGCTATGGCATGATAGCTGGCAGCAGTCTGTCCGAGGCAGCAACAGAGTTAACAAAAGATGTCAGAAAAGTAAAGAATATTTTCACAAGCACCTAACTTAATAAAAGGATGATGTTGGAATATGAGTACTGAGAGAAAAACCTGTATATGATCTACTCCCAGTAATCTTTGGTTGCATTTAAGGGCTTCATGTAGATATCTAAGAGCAATATGTACATTTCCCATGCCCTCTTCCATCATAGCCACATTTATATATGTGGCAGCTGTGTTTGGGTGAGATAGTCCACATGTAAAGTGGAGAAGAAATAAAGCACGGTTGACGTACCTGGAAATTGATAATGAATTTGCTTCAGTTATCAATGTAAATAAGAAAAATAAATGAACAGCTAACATAGTAGGACCAGTCAAGACTTCAACACAATGAAAAGGGAATGTGAGTGACTAGACAGAGAATCCTCCTGAATCCTAAAATTAGAATTTGCAAAGCTAAACGAATTTGGATCAAAAGGTTGAGCAAGTCTCGTGAAAGTCTCACTCACTTTAGAGCTAACTCAATGTGTTGGAGACGATAGTAGAATACAGAAAGATCCCCATAACTTTTCATTGTATCTGGATGGTCGAGTCCTAGCTCCCTCTCATTGATATCCAATGCCTTCTGTTGATAAATTGTTGCCTAAACAAGAATAATAATCATTCAGAAATATTATTATCGTACATTCTGCAATTCTGTATATCCAAGGAGTCTGCATTTCTTTTCTTTATTAATGGATGCAAATGCAATAGTGTGTGGCAGAATACACAAGTGAATAGGTCAAAGAGAGAGTGAAGATTTTTGTTAATTGAAAAAATCCAAAAAGCTGTCTGTGGGAGCTTGAATGATTGGAAAAATAAAACATAAGATGTTTAGGCATACTTCCAAGATTGTCTGTCGAACATCAATACACAAGCATGCCTAAAGATAATTCTTCCTCAACTACCGTTGCTACATTTGAAAACTTTTCATTATCTACTCCAATTAAATTTAAGAACTTGGTTCTTGAATTAGATAATTAACGAGCAAGATATGAAAATAAGGAGAAACAAGACTAGTTTAATGTAGCATGCCACTTCAATCTTCATAAAGCAAAACCAAATGCTGAACTTTATGTTACCTGATTGAAATCTCCAGTGTGATAAAGGACAACAGCCAGGAGGCTATATGCACTTGCAGTGGCACGGTGATAGGGGCCACATACAGCTATCATTTTTGCCAGGGCCTTCAAGTAAATACACAAGCAAGTAAAGTAAATGTCTCCTATACAAGCTAAGAAAATGTGTGCACTATAAGGAATGGACTTCACAGACTAGTGTGTGCATGTACTTGTATTTTAAAGTTTATACCTTTGTTCCATACATTACAGCATCTTCCAACTTCCCTTTGTCAAGAGCAACCTTAGATGATTCCAGTAAAGTCCGTCCATCAGCAGAAGAGCATCCAACATGCTGAAAAGCAGATAGTAATAAAATGAGACTGCATTTCCAGTCATTTGTCATGATGTTCAAAAGGAAGCAGAGAGACAGAAAGGTTTACTTTGCACAAAGGCACTAAACTGATAACATCACTTTTGCTGAAGGGGTACGGGCATTCCATATCATAATCTTTTGGAACCAACTCTAGTCCAACCTGAATAACAAACACATGTTATTAACTTTGAATGGTAAATTTTAATTAATGCAGGCAAGCTTGTAGTACCTTATGACAAAGCCCGCGGAGGACGGTCAATTTCCTCAACTGTTGGAATTCATCATTTAATCTCCAACCAAACCTTTCAACCAGAAATTTCCTCAACCATTGCATCTTGAGAATGTGGTTTTCATCACTATCTTGTATGGGAGAAGACCCGAACAAGAAATTTAAGGATGAGGCTATAGCAGCTGACAAGTTGGCCACATTGTCAACGGAGGCAATAACAGCTCTAAGTACATGCTTGAAAGCTCGAGTAACCATCTCATGAATACAAAGCGACTGTATATGAGGAAGCTTCTCTGCTAGTTCAACCTGGATTACACGATGACATCAGGCTCATCAGAAGACATCAACAAGTCTCAATTCCTGAAAAATCATGAAACCTTGAGACAGATGAAGTAAATAAATCTTACCACATGACCCAGAGAACGCATTTGTAATCCTCTTAGATGCATGAAGTCAGTAAGGGTGCGTCCATCAACTGGAGAAAGTTCCAACGATGCAAAGTCTGTAACCTAAATACAATTAGAGATTAGTTTTTTTCTCTTCATATATTTAAAAATTTCATTTGTTACCGAAATGCATCCAGAACTTTGAATTACCAGCTTCGGCAGAGCAACTTCATCATAATATTTCTGTGCCATTTCGACAAGTTCATCCACTGACTGTAACAAGAAGCATAGTTATCAGTTAACCATGAGCTAAAATATTGAAGACTAATTAAACAAGATATATCTACTTCCTCAACAATTTTTCCTACCAATCTTTCTCCCTTTAATCGAAAGATGGAAAATGAAACAGCTTAGCTTGAGAATACAATGACATCTTTAATTCTTGTCGCTAAGTCAGAACTTCTCAGGTAACATCATGAAGGATTTGAAGAAAAAAATACAAGATGTGCGGGAGGTCATATAGCAGAGGTTATTTTTTAGAGGAGAGATGCTAAACACTTCTGTAGAAAATAAACAAAAGCATCCGAAAAAGAAAAATAGGAGCATATATTAGAATAATTATGTGCTTAGAATAAAAGACCCTTGTTTATTCACTATTTCTCTTTTCTTTCTTCTTTCTCTTCTTTTGGACATCCAATTTTCATCAAAAGAATAGCATAAATATGTTTCAAACAAAAATTGTGTTATTGACCTTCAGATGGAGATCCATCCCACTTTCTTTCAAACGAAGGTAAGCTTCTTGAGAGATAAATCTCCTCCATTCAACTTCACACTTTGGGTTGCCATTGCTTAGTTCCATCAAGCCACTTTCCATGTTCAGAGTGCTGGCTGTCACGTCATCTGCTTCATTGTCATCCATGGAACTAACATTACCTGGTCTCTTTTCCCTCTTTTTGAGCATTTTAAACTGCTTTCCGAGTCCCTTAACTGTGGGTTCAGCCTTACCATTATTCCCAACCGCGCCTTCTGCTGGCATTTCCTGCTTTTGTAGATGCTGAACCCAACAAGAACCAAGTTCCCATCTGATGGACTTTTTGGATTTATCATCCATCCCATTTAATTTACTCAAACCATCCTTAATGACTTTATGGACCAAAGAAATTGAATTTGCATGGTCTTTCACATCAGACGGGGGTGATTGACCACCTCCAGAAAAGCCAGCAGTCATTGGCTTGTGGAGCAGAAGGCGTAAGCTGAAAAAGGTTAAAACTCAGAATTAGAAGCAAGCACCTTGTGAGACAAAAAGGAAGAAATCCATAAATTTAGTCCTAAAGAAGAGAGCATCTTCAACAAAAAGAGCCCTTAGACCTAAACATTGACATCAATTGACCAATGTGACTTCTCATTCACAAACTCAATTTTGAACATTGACATAGTTGACCAATGTGACTTGTCATTCCCAATGAAACTCTTACCATTCTGTTCGTTCCCAACTTCTATGAAGTGTGATCTTCATACGTGCACCAAAAGTTATCAAAGAAAGAAAAAGAACAGGGAAAGATGCATAATTGCTTGACTGTGGTAACAGTTCAAGAAAAGACCTCTACTTAAGTACATTCTTACTGATAAAATTCTTAGTCGTCCAATAATCATCCATATAAAAGTCATCTAGGTTTAATGAATTTCGTCAAACCTGTTGATGTTAAGTGCATTGGCTCCCCCATCAGGTTGGTCATCGATTTTGATATCCTGAGGCAGACTCCCATCCACAATGTCACCAACAACTTTCACAATTGCCGTGTAACCACAATGTTTCACAACCACCATTCCCAATGAGGATGTATCCTGTCCAATCAAACATATCCTTTCAACTTCCTGAATTGATATACTTGGTGACAGAGAAGATAGGAGTGTATTTTTAAAAAAAAAATAATAAAATTATACATAAGGGAGGGACCATGATTCTACATCAAGTCCTATGCACATTATATGAAACCAAAAAATAAAATTAGATAGTGTGTGAAAGAGAGAGTTGGAAAGTAACTATAGAACCAATTGACATCATGGAAGTTAAAGATGTTACCCATGTCATAAATAACTCACACCATGGAAACAGCAGCGGAAGAAGGGAGAGGGAGGAAGTTTCCAGAAGGTGAAAAGAGTATGTTCTCTCTGAAACAAATGATGCAATGCCTACTTAAACCCCCCACCCCCTTCCCACTGGGTGGCCATGTGTCTGCTTGTAAACAAAGGAGGAAAGGCAAATCATACCACAACTATATAAGGGTTTTCCAAGTTCAAATCTTACTTCAGGAAGCTTGTTACTTACATGTACGACAACACTTTCATCAGCAGTTACTCCTTTAATTAAATTTCGTTGAGCAACATCCTCAGCAGATATATTGGAATCTCTACTGCCGATAACTTTAACTTCTTTCAGGCTAGCATCCCCAAAATCTCTTTTAACTATAATAGACAAGTCACCAATGCGATCCTCAGACAGTACTGAACCCAGAGCACAATTTGAGGTATCCCTTGAAGCAGAATCCATGACTTGGTATATGGCTGAGACAGCTTTAAAAATAGAGACGTCAAGGAAAAGATTATGAAGCAAAAAAGCCTTTCGGTCTCGAACCACCCTCTCTTCCTCAGTTTGGCAAGGAAGTTTTGCCAGTACTGCAAAATCTGTGGCCCATGATCTATGATCATGCTCTCCATTCCTTCCCTGACCTCCACCATAGCCACCCCAACTTTCATCCTCCACCGGTAGGGGAACGAAGTTTGATGCAGAATCAACGATGGATGGAGGGACAAGCCATGTGTTGGCGCGAAAACCATATGGAAGATTACCGAACTGAAACAACCAACAGAGCAGAAAAATATGGGCACAATTAAATACCACCTCATTTTCCCTTGATGCTTATTTGCAATAAACAAGATGTCACCTTGTTATGTTCTGTAAAGGCCTTCATCAAGGATTCATATGCCTGAAAAGTAAAATCAAGCTTTTAATTAACAAAAGATTTATTTAAACGGAATAGACATCACACATTTGAAGCAAGTGATATCAATTGTCCGAGTTGGTACTGATAAATAAAGCAGAAAGAAATGAGCATGATTTTTCTTGTATTGGCCTCTTTTATACATGTCCATGCATGTTATCATTATCAATCAAATAAAGTGGCGATACCATTGATGAACCAACTTTCCTGTTCATACATGTAGTCTTTTACATAGTAGCTTCTGTCATGAAGAAAATAATGACACGTATATGGCAACGCAGAAGGCGTTCCTCACATCCAAGTGAATAAATAACCTGATGCAAAAAAAAAAAAAATGTTTGCAAATTATACGAAGGATGCTAGCAGGAATGGGCATATATTGAGTCTATGAAGGTACTTACATTAGCAAAAGCTTGGCTGAGTTGTTGCAGAAGATCAACCAAGCAATGGCTTCGCATAAGTGGATTCCCCAAAGTGTAGAAACCTTTTGCTGCTGCAACCACTTGCAATGTCTTTCCATTGCATATCTTAATCTGCAGAGAAATTTTTGCATTATCAAAATCCTCAACAATCTAGAACAACAAATGCAAAACCAGAACAAAAGAAGGAACCTGTAATTCGAAATAGTCGCCATCTCGGCTTGTTTTAGCATTGTTGCAATCCACTCTTTTCAAACCTGAAACAGCTCAATTAGAAGAAATGCACGATAAATTCTACAATATTCCAAATTGAAATTTGGAAAAATCGAAAGGGTGAAGAAAACGCACTCAGTATAGGCGGAGAGAGATGCGAGAAAGAGAAGAACTCGTAGAAATCAGAGAGCTTAGGAATTGGATGTATAGCCACCATTTCATTCTCTTCCTGCGCCGCCGGAGCTGACGACTCCAATGAATGCGCCACTCCATCTGACGGCGAAGCTGGCCGGCCTGAAGCATTTCGCTGCGCCTTGGACTTCTTGGCCCGAGATTCCGAACCGGCACCGCCTCCGATGGCGGAGGCAGCGGTCGATTTTCCTGCCTTGGGCTTGGCGAAACGGGTAGTGCAGGCGACGATGTCGAGTAGCCTCCGGACATGATCCACCACCTGAGACTCCTCCGTGTAGTCCTCTGAGAAGTTTGTGGCATTTTTGTAAATAACGTAGGAATTTCGGGCAAATGCGGAAAAGACCAAGTAGGGATAATTGCCTATTTCGTGTTTGGCGGAGTATAATTGCACAGATAGAAGAAAACAGAGTATTTTAACATGCCCAAAATCACATTTATCTTCTCAAATCTTTTACACGTAAAAATAAAGATTTCTTATATTACAAGTGCATTATAAAAATTAATTTTTCGTTGTATATATACGTGATTTTACTAATTAAATATATTATACTAATAATTTTAAACGAAATCTCATTGATTTTGCATAAGACCATCTGACCCAGCATATTGATCGTTAGAAAAAAAAATCATAAGTAGTACAAGAATCTTAAACAGGGAGTAGGTGAAGCTTTTAAATTTGACACTAATTGTGAGGTTTAATTAATTATTCTAATTAATGGCTTGTTAACACCGATGCACTTCTATGGAAATGCATGCCATTTGTTTAAACAAAACATATCAATGCTTTTTGCCTTTGGCAATTTGGGTTGGTGAATATTATTTATTATTAAAATAATTCTGTAATAAATATAAATAAATAATTAAAGAGATTGCCGATTCAACAGAGCCGAATAAAGTTTGTAAGTTCTCAAAATCTGTGGCCCATGATCTATGAT
>DF357231.1:173478-187666 GCA_000787875.1 Solanum virginianum
GAATTTACGATATAACACGTTTTAATTACTTAATTTGCAACTAAGTATTTATATTTAATAATTTTTAAAATAAAATACGAAGTATAAGCAAAAACTTTTGAATTAGTATAAATCACTTGATATTATAGCTCCTCCCCTAAACACACGTGATGGAAAGATTAGATATTAATAAAAACCTACCTTCAACCATTCTCATCAAACATGGCTTCAAAGTCGCAATGTCTAACTTGTCATTTAGTTTTGGTCCCTTCACCTGTTTAAACCACCATTACTTTTCCATATTAACACACTTCTTAATTTGAAGGATAAAAAGGATAATTAAAATCTAACCACAATAAATAAACAAAGATTAACCAACTAGCTAACTTCCAAAATATACAAAGAGACAGAGGAAAGAAGCATCAATTTTGAAGAAACCTCGTGAGACAAGGAATAGTTCGTGAAATGACATGTTTCAACATTGGCAGATAGTAGCTTCCTCACATCCAGTATCTTGTCCGTCGATATACCCTTCAACAAATTAAATTTGATTCAAATTTAGTCGGCGTTTTGACATAAAAATTGTGAAATTGTAGATAACAGTTTTATGTTCAAACAGGTGACATACAAGTGACAAATGCCAGTTTTTCTTAGTAAGTTTTCATTTTTCATCAATACCTTGAGAACAACTTGAGTTTCATAAGGAGTGATAACAGATATGTCAAGAACACTTGGAATCACTGCAAAGAAAACAATTTAAAAAAAAAGTGTAAAGACCAACGACAAATGATTTTTCTTTTTGTTTAAAAGAAACAAAATTGAAACATGGATTTCACCTTTCTCTTCTTTCTTCTTTTTGTCTGTTTTAGCTCTGTTTCCCTTTCCCCTGCCTGATCTTGGTGCCATGAACCTTCAATAAAGGAACTGCCAAAAAGTAGTGAAATTGAATGAACAAAAAAGTTGAAGAAATGGTTGTGCGCAATGAGGATAGAGAGAAACAGAGAGGGATTTGAAAAGTGGAGGAGAGAAGAGGGACACTAAATAGTAGTGAGAATTTTGGAGATAGCTTTAGAAGATAGATAAAGTAGTGAAAGGAAATCTAGTGAAAGGTTTTGAAACAAAGATGATAGGATAAGGTGTGGGGGGTTTTGGGGTTTACACAAATTACACTATACCACTTTCTCTTTCTTTTCATTTTCCTACTACAAAAATGTCAATTTAGAGGTAAACACTTATTATCACAAGCAATTCAAACTCAAATTTAATTAAGAATGAAAAAATATTCAATAGTATCTTCACCTTGTTGGATGCTTAAATGGACATGGATTATTGTGATAAGTAAATATTAGAGAGTTTTAAAGAGGATTGTTTTAGCTTTTAATTAGGGGTAATGAAATGTGTGGGGTGAAGGTGAAGAGGGACAGTCCAAATTTAACCATGAATTTAAGACGCACATAAAATTGGTGGACCAAATCACCGTTGGTTTAACGACACGTGGCATCCTCTTGATGGGTTGGGCCCTCTTTTGCCGTTTTTCTTGTTTTTTTCATGTGTTGGCATTTTCTAATTATTTTCGCCCGACCTATTTAGGAGCAATTTCTGAGACCACAATTTTGTCATTCTTTCACTGTTTTTTGTTATTTCACTAATTACTTTTTCTTAATACATATAATTAATATCGAACAAATTCGTATTTATTCATTAATTTTTTGTATTTTAAATTTTTATCAAATTAAATCTATTCTTTAGCATATCAAATATAAAATAATATTTAGTTTTTTGTATTTTAAAAATAAAAATTCTGACTTGACTTTTATGATAAATTTTAAGATTGTAATAGATGTTGGCACGGAAAACACACTTAGCAATCATTTTCAAAATCTCCACAATTTTCACGTTTCATGTGAATTATTAAAAGTATTAAAAGAAAGTGATAAATTTTGCTGAAATCTTAACAAGTAGTACTATAAAAAAACAAAGAGAGTACTAAGTAATTCTAGTTTTGTGTCTACTGAAATTTTTTCCTTTTCTTCTCTGATTTATTAAAGAATGTTTTTGCACATGATTTTGTATCTAATATTAAAACGATATACATAGAATGAGAATAAATTGAGTGTAACATCATTTGACATCAAGGTAAATATAATATTAATTAATTACATAAAAAAATAAATGTTAGTACAATTGGTATAATAGTTCAGTTAAAAATAATTCAATATATATAACTTATAAAGATGAAAGACTTTAGATGCGTTACTTATATATAGTATTTTCAAGTACAAATATATTATTACAAAAAATCTATCATCTGATTATTATCTCTTCCTAAATAATATTCTTGATGTATATATATTTTTTGGCTTTAGTTACTCTGTCATGACCTTCTTGTGGTTGATTCCCTCTTTAAAAGTGCAACATCTAATTGTGTGAGAGAATAATTTAAAATATTTTTGAGAATATATTGTTAGGTTGTCTCTAATTAGTTGAAGAAAACAATGTGGTGTTATCTCAGCATATGATAAAAGTTTGACACATCTATTTATAAAAGTATCATTTTATTTTTATTAATCGATAGATTTTAAATTTTTCATTATAGATTTTCAAGAAGTTCTACATTTTTTCAAAGACATTAACTCTCCAAATGAATTGAGGATATAATAGATAAAAAAAAAGATTGTATTTTCTCAATTTGTTAAAAATGATAAGTAAAATAAATCAAATTATAAAATATCTAAAAAAGACGGAGGAAATATATAACTTTTGAGATGATCATAGATTGATTATTTTTTATTTTAATTAATATGCTTTTTAATTTGATTTTTGTTGACATGTATGTCCTTCAATTTTGGTGTGCACAAACAGACGTTTATGTCCTCCAACTTGTTCAACCTTATATAAATTTAAAAGTTTATTTATGCACACCTAAAATTAAAGAAACATAATATTAATTGAGATCAAATTAAAAAAATATGTGTATATATTATGCGTCATCTATAATGTTTTGTCCATACTTCATACATCCAATTCTAAATAGTTCATGCATGAAGA
Source organism: Solanum virginianum (assembly GCA_000787875.1). Classification (NCBI taxonomy): domain Eukaryota; kingdom Viridiplantae; phylum Streptophyta; class Magnoliopsida; order Solanales; family Solanaceae; genus Solanum; species Solanum virginianum. Next base: position 176,506 of record DF357231.1, read on the forward strand.
AGGAAAAAAGATCTAGTATCTACAATATGTCAATTCAAAAGAATTTAAAATTAATACATTAAACTACTCCCACAATTCACTTCTAATTTTAGACGACTCTTAAAAGAATGAATACGTACAAGTATTTTATCAAAATATTCATAGTATTAATTGATGCATAGCCTAAGGTCTTGAGAATAAATAATTAATATCGATGAAAAAATATAAAAAACATAATTATCTTTTCTTAGTAAAAATTTATTTTAAAAATATTGAATAAGTAAAAACGAACAAACAAAATAAAATCACACATTAATTAATTCGTCTTGTCAAGTGCTAAAATGGCAAAGAGTAAGGTTTGTGTAACCAAATTAAAGGCTGGAAAACTTATTCTAACTTTACTATAGACAACAACCTCATTATAATCAAAGCAATCTATTGGTATTTACAATTTTGGGCGGGGGAATTGTACTTTCTTTTCATTGCTTTTTCCAAAACACACAAATTTGTGTTTAAATACCTAACTTGTTTGTACTTATTGCTAAATACAAACATTCAAACAATACTCCCTCTGTCTTATATTAATTAAATTTATAAAATAATACACATATATTAAAAAATATATTTAAAGATAAAATTTACACCATACTTTTCACTGTTGCCCTTTGTGAAATCATAAATATATAGTGTAATTTATCTCCTAGAAAATAAAAATTTCAAACATTCTTTTTGAACTTTGAACAATTCAATTATTTTGAACATTGAAAAAAGTCTCAAAAAATTTAATTAATTTGAGACGGAAGGAGTATTTAAATTTTTTCAAAGCCTTATATTTTCAGTTTTAAATTTTAAAAATAAAACAAAAATTTAACTAGCATTAACAAGTTTATTTGTAATATATCTTTTATGAAACCAGTCTCAACAATTCTCTTGAACTTTAAAAAATTCACTTATTTTTGAAATTTGAACAATGAAAAGACCTTAACAATCACTAAATATGAACCAGAGAGAGTACTATTTAAGAAATATTTCTTCATTTTGGTGCTTAATTTTCAAAATATCTATGCAACGTAGTAATTGATATCTTATATTGATTAATTTTTTTAATAAACCTGAAAAGAATTAAAACAACACATATTTTTGAATGGATAAAATATACAGAGTATTTTCACTTGTAAGTCACATCAATAATAAACAAAAGCTATTAGATTCGGACGAACTACCCAACATCCAAGCAACTTGATTACGGTTTGGCTGGAAAAAGTATGAGATGAAACCCATTATTAGGCACCTTTTGGTGTCAAATATTTTTTGGGAAAAACTCAGAAAATGATGTTTGGTCATAAAACTTGAGAAATATATTTGGCAACACTTCAAGTCCCCAAATACTAAAAAAACTTAATACTTAGACCAAGTTTTAATATTAAATAGTTTAAATATTTAAAAATTAATAGTATTAAATAGTTTAAATATTTAAAAATTATCTCAAACTTTTATATTTTATAAAAAAGAAAATATCTATCATTTAGTTATTCCAACTAATATTCATTTTCCTCTTTGAAAGAAGTTTGAATTATAATTTGAGTAATAAGGTTGAGAAAAAAGAACAATTTGCTTTTAATGGATTATAATTTCAACTGAATCAGTGTATATTCCAAGTATGCGATCAATAAATTGATCTTGCCTATATTTTTATTCTGTGGTATTGATTGTTATCAATTACATGTTATAAGGTTATCTTTTAACTGAACATGTTCATTATAGAATAATAACACAAATTTATACGTACTTTTAATAATTTTTAAAATTTACGAGTATACATCATATTTTTTAAAACAGTCAAATATTTTTGAAAAATTTTGGATCAAACGCATAATGAAACTTTACCTAAAAATAACTTGTCAAGAATATTTAGGAACTTGGGACCAACTGCTAGCATAACTTGCCAAAAATAACTTGTAACTAAAAAATTATTGAATTTTTATCTCTTCAATTTTTGTTTGTTTGGGATCTATTATAATAAATGAAAAAGAACTTCAAATTAAATTCTGTGCTGGAATTTAAAATAAGATGAATAGAAAAAATGGAAAAAAGAAAGTATTATGGGTTAAAGCAAAAGTTGACTTATTATCAGAAAAAGAAGTAATTAAATAAATAACTTACTCCATTAATAACAAAACTGCCCATATTTTGGCAAAAGGCGTGCAGAATTTTGTTAGGTTCCACCAACAAAGCGTATAATAATATCTATGAACTAACAAAAAAAAAAAAATAGAAATCATAATGTAAGGAAAAATAATGTTTCGTCCCATTTTCATAAGAAAACAACTTCAATAGTACTAACATTTAATAGTACCATCAAATGATGCAGTGCAGCGGATAGGACTGTTTCTTTCTTAACTAGAGGTTTTGGGTTCAAGCCGTGGGCATGAGAAAATCCTTGGTAGGGTGCTTCCCTCCTGAGTCCTACGCGGCAGTGAAATTTTTTTTCAAAAATTAATAGATCAAATGTTGAAATCTGGTATATGAATTGGTAAGTATTTATTTATTTTTAGCGAGAATTCTCGAGTTTGAATCTCCTAGATATGAAATCATGTTTGTTAAAGAATATTTTGTCTAATATAAAAATTTTTTATGCAAATTTAAATTTAGTCAACTTGTTCATTAGGCATCATGTGCCTAATTACTCACATAGTTGGTGGTTAATTATAGTTTTCCTATCCTATAACCACTAGTTTCAATTTGCCTATTATTCTATCTCATATTGGTTTGTAAGTCATAACTTCTCTAATAATTAGTTCATACTTCGTTCATTCAATTACATAGAATGTGTAAAAGTAGTAAAAGAGAGTTCGGTTTAATTGAAGGAAGGTGTTTATTTGATAGAATTTTCTCTCAGTTCTTGTTCAGAGTTTGTTAAGTTATGCATTAATGCATATAATTGGATTGTATTAAGAAGGAGACAAGTCAAGAAAATTACTGTTAGATCGATAAAAATTTGTTGAATATATCTACGCCTCAACATGACGATATTTTGTTTTTCAATTTTAATTGTATTTCCAACAATAATTTCGAGCAGATTCAACAAGTGAAAAATCATCGACTGTCAAAATGGGAGATCTTGACAAGTTATTTCAGTGCAACGATTTAAGAGATGAATGAGTAAAATTAAAGAGGAACATATCTTTAAATACATTCTTATCTTCAAAAGTTTACTTTATTTTTTAAAAGTTACGTACTTAATAATACAATGTACAATATTTTATAAATAGTTATTATTAATTAACACTATACACATGTGAAAAGTAAGTGTACTTAACTAGTTATATTAAATATGTGAAAATCCTTAAAAATACTAATTGAACATTTTATTCCTCGTTAAAAGACTCTATATAAACAAAACTATCATTTACTATTTTTTTAACTCAAAACTCCATTGAGATTTAGCTATTAAGTCTTTTCTTATTTAAAGTAAGTGTACCTAAATATAGGGGGGAAAATGGTGCATCTGCGGTAGGGGTGACAATTGGACGGTTTAAGTTAAATTTGATTCAGTCATAATGAGTGGGTCATAATGAGTCAAAACAACAAACGGATCAAGATTCAACTCAACCCAAATTTGCATAGATCAAAATGGGTTGGGTCAAGATAGATTGAGTAATGAGTTATAGAGCAGGTCAAGACTCAATCCAACCAAACTTTAACTAAGTTTTATTTATTTTATTTGTTCTTTTTCAATATTTTAGTACTTAATTAAATTATATTTTTCTTTATCCTACTATATAAAATATATCAAATTAAAATAAAAAGAACTTTAAAAACATTTTGACAAGATAAACATCGAGTTTAATTTTGCCACCTCTAATTTGCACCGTCTAGATTCCGCATATGATATAAACGTGTTTTATATTGTAAAATAAAGTGTCCCTTATATTTCGTTTTTTAGTTTAATGAATCAAACATCTAAGAATAAGTTTTGTAATTAAATAATTTCGTTATTATTTAATTCCAGTAATATAACTTGTTGCCAAAATAAACCCCCCCACCCAAAGGTTAAAAATGTATAACTGAAAATCTAATACAAACCCCACAACATAAAAAATAAAATCTTCTTCCATCAGTACTGGGTTGGAGATATTTCTTTTTCTTGAAAAATAGTCATTTTTATGAAAGAAAGATAAAATATATTTTTTTTTGTCAAAGAGAGATTCTTCTTACGTAATGAATAGTGAATGGAACAAGGAAAATTCAATTAAAATAAAGAAGCAAAGAAAGGATAATTCGAAGCATCAAGTTTCCGTGATATGTGAAATTTAAGAAAAAGTTAAATTACAAAAAGTTTATCGTAATTTTTATACCGCCTTATTCTGTATTTTCATAAGAGATTATCGCACGGCTCCATAGAAAAACTATAAAATTTATTTCTACCAAATATTTCAAAATCTAGTTGTATATATTGAACAAGTAAAGCAAATAATTTTCACATGCCAATTCTTACACTATTAATGTACTACTACAAACTGCAACAAATTATTTACTCCTTTCTCAATTTTTTTGAAGGTGTCAGGAGTAAAATAGTCAATTAATTGTAATCATTAATCGCGTACAGCGAGTAGTGAGTTGTTCTCCGTTCCGTAGAGGGGTTGTCGTTAGCACCTCCTGGCATGCATGAGTTTCCTTCCGGCGTAGCGGACTGAACGACTGGAGTGACTCTACGAAATTGATAAATTACATAAAGAATACATTCTCCATGTCAATATAATTAATGATTCAGAAAATATTTTTTGAAAAAAATTATAATTATTTAACTCCTCAAATTAGTACTTTCAGGTAAAATAAAACAAAAGAAGTATTATGTTTCTTATGGGCTCCTAAACTATGTTTTCTGTATGAAAAATTATCTGTAACTAACCTTTATATCTGTATGATAGTAATTATAGTGCATTTTATCATATTTTAAAATAATATATTTATTTACTTTGTTTCAATTTATATCGTACATACAAATTTTGATAGTCAATCAAAATTTTATTTATTTGGTACTTGAAAATTTTCAAAAACTATTTAAAATTTTTAAGTTGGTAATTATTGTGATTTATAGTACACATATATGTTGCTTCCTCCGTCTCAATTTAAGTTGCTAATTATTGTGATTACAGTACTTTTAATATGAAATATTAAATTGTAATTGTTGTAATTTATAGTATTTTTCACATAATTTTTAATACATAACAAATTTTAAAAAAAAGTAAAAAATAAATTAAATGAAGAAAATACAAAAATAAATAAAAACAGAGATGTCAATAACCTCGTTGAAGTGACAAGACAACCGGAAGCTCATCAAACTAATAAAAAAATAATCATAAAAAATTTTTAAAAAATAAAATTTAAAAAATGAAAAAAAATTAATAAACACGTCAACAGTAATCTATTTGCTTCTAACAGCTGAAAATAATCCTGATATGCTCAAGAAATTTTTATTTTTTTAAATAAGAGAAAATAACGTAACATAACCGCCGACTGAATGTTTCACTTTATTTTTGATTACTGTATTTAATTACTAGCAAATAGACCATGTGATAATATTACTTTAGTTGAATTATACATTATAATATATACACTTCTTCAAAATGATGTGTTTTGATTATCATGTCTCTCTTTTATTATTTTTAATTAATTGTTTAAAACGTTAATTTTTCTTCACAATATATTCTCTCTTTAATTTTTCTTCAATTAATAAAAAGATAGTCAATCTAAATAGTGACAATATTAAAATATATGTATATGCTTTTCACTTAGATTTTTTATGCTTATTCGTTAATATTTATTATTTTCAAAAATAATTATTATTAAGAACAAAATAAAAAAATACTTAATATTTTTTAAATGATAACTATTTGAAATCAACAAGTCGTTCGCTATTACGTGTCACATTTAGATTTGATATATTCATTAAAATAATATAATTGATATGACTATTTTATCATACTATCTCTATTAATTGATATTTTATATTAAATTTTTAAAAATAATTTGAAGAAGAAATAATTAATATTAGATAAAACTTAATCATCTTTTTTAATTATATTAAAAGTGATAAATAAAAATAAAAATTTTATTTTTAAAATAGTGAATAAGTAAATATAAAAGTAAGAGGGAGTATTTTTAAAAAAGATCTCACTTTCTTTAAATTTAAATAATATATATATATATGAAGGGTGTTGGGCAGATTAATTGATTGTGCATGTGTGTGAAAATAATATATATATATATATATGAAGGGTGTTGGGCAGATTAATTGATTGTGCATGTGTGTGAAAATAATATATATATATATATATGAAGGGTGTTGGGCAGATTAATTGATTGTGCATGTGTGTGAAAATTATTTTATTTTTAGGAAGCCAATAAATATTTTTCTTTAAATGGCCCATTGAAACTTGGGAAGATATGATTTGCCATTAAATGGTAATGCCTTAAATACGAGCTATCACTTATAGGGACAGCGCCCCTCTCCTCTCTATCTGTTCATGGTTATTTTTTCATAATAAATTTTAGTATTTTTTAAAAGAAACAAAATATAATTCTTTTTATCATAATATTCAAAAGTATTAGAATTTTAGAAGTTCTTGAAAATAATTTAGAGAATTACTTTCTTCATCCGTTGTTACTTATGCAATATTGACTTAGCCCATCACTTAAGTAACAATAAATAAAATAATAATTTAATTATATCATATTTGAATATTATTAATATAATATTTTGAAAAGTACATTAGGAAATAGCTATTATTTATGATAAGAGAAAAACTAATTTGATCATCATCTCTTGATTTTCTTACTAGAAAATAAAAGTGGACATCTACTTTTAATATTACGGAATGAGCAATAAATGAGAAGTGGTTAATGTTAAAGATAAAATACAAAAAATATTATTTTTCTATAATATACTAAATTGAACAAATAAAAATAAAAATTTATTTATAATAATAAATAATTAAAATGAATGGAGAAAATAATTAAATAGGAGTAATACATCTAGAGTTAATTTGGTATAGGATCTATAGCTCTGATATATGAAACACAATAAAGTGTACTTAAACTTTATCACTACGAAGATAAAAAGACTGTTTACAAAAAACTCTTAATTAATGTTAGTAAATAATATAATAGTATTTTAATGAATGTCTAAAATTCTTAAAAATAACCCATCATGAATAGAGGGAGTAGGTTTCTTTTTTGTTAACTTGGTTAATGTTTTTTTTTTGGGGGGGTAGCCTTGTTTGGTTTAAAAAGATTTGAAAACAGAAAAAGGACTGAGTGAAGAGACGGTAATTCAGAAGTTACTACAATAATATGTTAATTGAGATACATTGATAATATGAAGAGAAAAAAGTCATATTGTTAATGTATATAATTAAAAGCTCAAAGAAAGATCCATTTAACTATTTTGTTTGGTTTTCTTCTAAAGGAAGAATTCTTTTGAACTAATTGATATTCTTCCATTCATTTTTTCCTCCTGTTATTTTCCTTTTTGGTGATCAGGACTTTATTAATGATAGTGGTTGGAGTCAACCCTCAAATGCTTACAAAAATCAAAGCCTCATTTCAATGTCAAAGAATATGCTCCAGCCAAGCCAGGAAGAGATCTTAATTTTTTATTTTTATATTTTTTGTATCTTTTGTTTAAATACAAAACGGAATTTGGCATGAAATACACCGTCAAATAAACTTGTATACTCTGATCATCTTAAACGTAATTGAGGGGTAGTATTCATAATAAGTGATAGGAACATTAGACTGTCCAACCAAATTTTGATGATTTTATTAGTATTATAAATTTTAGTTGATATTACTGAAAGAGAAATTAGAGAAAACTCACGTTGAATTAGCGATGATGGTGATGTTTATTGTGTGATGTTTCTTTTTGGTTGAAAAAACACATATAATTAGTGTTAATTGTGTAAAACGGGTGGTTTGACTAATGCAGACAAATGACAATGAAAGCGGCGGAGATCACAAGCTCTACCATAGAAAGCAACCAGAGATGAAAAAGATCGAGCCCCTAATTAAAAATAGAAAGAACAAATAAAGTGAAGGACGTAACTTGCACATGTAACTGTCAGTTTTGTCACTTCCAAGTCAATTTCTGATAAAATATTTCAATTAGATAATTTTGGTTTAAATTTTGGAAGGAAAAAAATTATATAGGTCTCATTCATTTATTAGGTAAAAAGTTAACCTCGTCTAAAATATATCATTCTCTAATTATATGATTTTTGGGGGGAAAACGTGCATAATAAAAAGAGATGACATATTTTATGTGATTAACTTAATTATTTCATAAACCAATAAGTACACATAAAAACAATTCAAAATTTGAAAGACAATGTATAATTTGAGCAGTTTATTAGGAGTTAGAAAGTGTTTCAATTGAAATAAGACTTAGTTCAAGTGTCTGACTAGTTTAAGGAGTTAGTGTATTAAACCTTGTTATTCTGTACGGATTTTTGTGTGGATGTAAACTGACAAGATAAAGACCTGCCAAAGACAACTAGGTATAGTTTTTGCAATGCATATGATCTTACAATAGGTACACATTTTAAAATCTTCTTCTACATTGTCACATTGCTTGAAACACAATTAGATATAATTTATCTTCCAAAACTCACCTAAAATCTGCCTTTGCAAATGTTAGTATGAGCTCGTAATTTCAACCAGAATTTTATAATATAGTGTCCCTCACTTTTGGGTCGTAAACTTTTGTATTAAATAATCGGCCAGAATTTTGCATGATGTTGCAAATTTTGTGTCAATATGGATGAAATCACGTTCTGCCACGAATTATTTCACCGTGGATATTGGAAGAATTTCCTTAAGCTAGAATTAGTTCTCTTTCTTTGAAGTGGTCCTATTGAGTAAAAACTAAAATTTTAATAACATTTCAGTTTTTACGGTATTACGTTACCTAAATATCAACTATAATTACAGTAGTACATAAACTTCTTGGACATGACTTCACATCCATGTACTTGACGTTGTGGGGTGGAAGGTGGGGGGAGGAGAGCACAAGTTCAACCATTACTTGTTGCAGTGATATAAGATTGCATTTACATTTTAGCTTAATTTTTTTTAGTTTTGACAGGATCATACTAATTCCTCTATGCTTTTCAAGATGGAAGAAAAGAGGGCACCTTAGCAAGCATTATCATATGAACACCGCTGCAAGTGGAACAACATCAGGAATAGTTGAGACTCCACGGTTGAAGATTGTGCATCAAACTCGGAAAAACATTCGAAGAGCACCAACTACTTTCTCAGGCCTGCCAAAAGGAATACAGCTCTGACTCGTGAAAAAACTCTTTAGTTACATGACATTATTATCCATACAAGTGAAGGATTAAAATCTATTACCAGTCCTCTTGAGGCATATGGCCAGCACCTTCAATCAGCTTAAGCTCGACAGATTCAGGATTTCCCTTCTGAAATTCTTCCGCAATTGATTGTGGGAGATACTTATCTGATATTCCCCAAGCAACTAAAATTGGTTTATTCCAGCTGAAAGTAACCAATCGAATTTAGGAAGAAAAATCAGCATCAGTAGCCATTAGAACTTTGTTATATATTTGAAATAGTGAAGAATTCTGGTCAGAGTTGTATGCTAGAATATGATCAACTACGAGAAAGAATAAGACATACAAATGGAAGTAATAGTTGAACTACATCTAATGTGTAATAGCATTTGCAACAAGCAAATGTACAATATCCATCAACTCTTGAAGTAAGGGTGAGCTTTGGCACTTCTTCACATGAAGAGATTTAGTGACAATGAAAGTGAAACGACATAGCTATATAGTTTTGTGATATCCAGTATACCTAAATGTAGCAAAAGCGACAGCAGAGCTGGGAAAATTTTTGGATAAAGAGAACCAAACAGTATCACTGCACAATTTAATCCGATACACGAATTAAGTTTTGTTTCTTGCTATGAGGAATAAATTTCAGAACTTCTCTAACACAAACTTTATGAAAACAAGCATAACTAAGGAAAATGAAAGTAGATTAAATACCTTCCAGATGCAAAACCAGATGATATTTGACGTGCAGTCTCATTGAAGTTAGCTTTCTTTGCAGTTTCCAACAAAGCTGAAAATTTGTAGTACATGGTTCTCAGATTCGGGTTAGTCAGTAAAACATGATAAGAACTTTTGATGATTGTCATGTTTCTTTAAGTATGCTTCTTTTTAAAATTCCAAGTGCATAAAAAATAAGCTTTGCTTCAATAATCTTAAGACTTTCAAAAACTGAGACGTCGTGTTCTCTAAGTAGTACATAATCACTTTGTTTCACTCTTCACTTCTTCTTTGGTTCATAACTTCACACTTCATTCAATACTACAAGGCTTAGTAAACCTTGAAAGCACAGAACCCAGCTGGCTCTACATGTAAACTAGATCCTCCTGAAACTTTCTTGTATGAATTCTTTTTCTTTTATATTGTTGTTCAAACGCATTAAGTTGACAGACAAACAAAGGGTTACTAGTCTTTTTGAATGGCATTTAGTGCATAAATGTAACTTCTATGTCTGAGGATTTGGTAAGCACTTCCTTCACAAATAAACGATAGACCATGTGCATTGCAGCTGAGTATTGCTAGATTATTAAGCATCTTAAGCCAAGTAAATACGATTTGAATAAAAGAGAATAAGAACATATACAGCTATATCTGATTTTGCAGAGTTATAGAATAAGATGCAGGTTACAAACCAAATCCAGGTCCACTGCTTGCCAAATATGGTAGCCGGTACACATCAGCCTTCTCCAGCTTTAAGACGTAGCTGTCATGGTGACGTTTTGTTACATAAGGAAGTTGGTAAGATTAAGTGGAGGGAAGAAAATTTCTAGTGCATTAAAATATGGCAACTTTTCATGCCATAGTTTACACAGTATTTGTTTTCAGCTAATTCTATTTGCATGGGGATTTGGTCTAATCAATGTGAACAAATTCAAATTTCTTTGCAGTTCCCTTTCTAGGTCATAAATTGGTGATAATATTCAGGGTACTAGTGCCATTCTTTAACTTCCAAGATAATCAACTCATGTGAATGCTCAAAATCCATTATCCATAGATACAAGTGATCAAAAATGCAAGAATAATGTGGGCAGCTATGCTCAGATCTAAAA
>DF357231.1:187682-210674 GCA_000787875.1 Solanum virginianum
GCTCAGATCTAAAAAGAGGTTAGCTGTTTGAAGATAAATGTCATTAATATATGATATGAATGTGATAGAGGATTTTCTTTTGCATAGCTGTCCACATAGGCCAAAAGTAACATGGAAGAATGGGGGAGATGAGAGTAGAGAGCAGCTACAACAGAATAAGATACCAGGGTTTTGTTTTCTTATGCTAAAGGAAAACCACAGGAAATAGCTTTGTAGAATGCAGTCAATCATAGGAATTGGGCAGTGTATCGCTGATCTTTTATTTAGCATGATGTCAATGAACATAAGATGCAATACTATTGCAAGTTCAGAAAGAGAATCTTGAGGATTAGAGTACTCTTGTTTTAAGATAACTCTTACCTAATCTTAACAATTTCTGTTCTAAATACATGGAAGAGTATAGCAACTAATGTAAAATCAATCAAATAAAAAGAATCATATAGTTCTAATCTAAAATTTTCTCAAATTTAAAGATGCATTTTGGATACCTACGCGCTACCTGCTTCAATAAAGCGCTCTGCCATGACTGCATTCTGGCAAGTAAATTCACCGAGGAAGGGAATTCTAATACATAAGCAAAGAAGAGAAGTTCAATTAGAAAATAGTTAACTGACAGTGCAATTTAAAAAGCAAGGAGTTAAATGAATACTGAACATCTAAAAAGCAATGAAACAAACTTTTTTTCATAAACAGAAGAACAATTAAAAGAAAAATAATTTCTCTACATATGTTGATTAGCAGCCGCAACAAATTCATAGCAAGCTTCAGGAAATTGTGACTCGACAACAATCTGAAGAAAATGAGAATTCAACGAGGAGGATTAGGGCAGAAGGTTAGCAGGTAGTCAAGTTATTTCTCCCCAAAGCATGGTTCTAGATTAGGCCTCATTTGATTTAAGACGTCTGAATTTGAATACATAACATAATATTAAGATGTGCATTAAGATTTAGATGTTTGAATCTAAACACACATCTGAATATTAAGATATTGCATTAAGATCGACCTACTAACTAGTTAAGACTGTTTGTTTTCTCAACATCTGAATGCGTAAAATCTAACTTTGTCTAATAAACAAAAAATTCAAATAAAACACTAAATTGATCATATATTACATCAATTAAATATTTAAAATTTTCATATGGTGATTGGTGATGATAATGACTAACAATGGTGATATTGTGTATCGATTTAGGATGGTGGTGACTAACGATGGTGGTTGTGGATAATATCTTATGGTATAGTTGGTTGATATTAGTGATTAGTGGTTGTCGATAGTGACAACTGACAATTAGTAGAGGAATAATATTGATAGCTAATGGTGGTAGTGAATAATAATGATCGTTACTGGAATATAATGTTGATTAATGGTGGTAATTATCGATATTGATTAGTGAATGTAATAATGTTGGTGGTAATAATTACAAATGATGGTTAATGGTGATAATGATTGATTTTGGTAAATGGCAGTAGTGGTGGTGGTAATAGATGGTGGTGGTGATAGTTGTGGCTGAAATAGTGCTTATGGCTGGTGGGTGAAAGTACAGGGAGTAGCAGTGAACTGCCATCTTTGTACAAGTGCTTCAATGGACAACTTAATGATATTAAGACTTTATTGTAGATTTTAATCATTTAGACCTATTAAGTGGTTGTAAAATAAGAAAACAAACACACTTGATAATTAAGATTCAGACCTTGAAAATAAACCGACCTAATGAATGAGATTTGAATGATTAAGATTATGACCTTCATTAAGTGCAAACAAATGAGGCCTTGGAGTACCTTATCTGCTCCCTCTTACCAACACCATTATTATTATTCTATCATTATATTATTCTTCAATTTTACTACTATTGTTGTTTCTTTTACTCTAGTTGTCTTTAGTATTTTTACTGTCAATACTTTTATTTTCTTCATTATTTTTATCCTAACTTTTTACTCTTATATTTCTGAACTATTTGAAAAAAGTTTTTCTTGAGTCAAAGGTCTATTGGAAACAGTCTCTTTACCCCGCAAAATAGGGGTAAGGTCTGCGTACATTCCACCCTCTCCTGACCCACTTGGGAGATCACATTGGGTATGTTGTCATTGTCGTTGTAGATGTCGATTAGCATTATCCACTGAAAGCTATGAATCACAACCCCTTGTGCTATCTTGAGAAAACTATTCACGTCCTGATTAGAGGAAGAAAGAAACGCACAGGAAGTTGGAGATATAATTGAAGGAACAACATATCTTCAATCTAGTTCCCACAATGATATATATTATATAAATAAATACACAGTTATGTATCTGTAGGTTAGTGACGGCGAGCACACTGACATACTACAACCAAAATGCTTTGAGATATTACGCATTGAAGGCAATGAAAAAGAGTTTCATGTCATCTTGACGAAATTTCAAGTTAACCAGATTTTTAGTAGCTATTTCAATAATCTGACTTCATTTGTAACTAATTTGGAGGCACATAATACATGCCCCTTAAGCAAAGTGAAGCATCTAAGTTATCAGCTTGGGGCCCTGTAGTTTTCACTTTTCTACATAAATGGCATATTATAAAAGCAAATAAAATTAGGAGGCTAACTTCACCAGCAATGTTGCAATCTGGCGAAAGACGAAAAAATATTAAAAAACAAAAAAGGCACAAAAGGCTTTCAGTTACGATTTGAATACCATAATATGTAAAAAAAGAGCAGTTAATATTTTTCTTGCAACAACTAAGAGCAGTCAATTTACAATGAGATGCAAGCAGTTGGTTAACTACACAGAAATGAAACCTGAGCTGCTGAAAAAGTCCAGGAATAGGCGACGAAACTGTCAATGGAGTGTTAAGAATCGCAAGCTTCAATATTTTGCTCGGATTTTTCAAGGTCCAAGTCAATCCATATGAACCCACAAGAAATCCCTATAAATATATTATCATAATAAAGTTAAGCACCTCAGCAAAAGTCCAAAATATTGGCTACTATTATAAGAAATTATTAGATCATATACAGATGCGAGAAGCTTAAAGTTAACAAGGAAGATCTGCATTAAAATAGCTAGTAAAGTGCAAGAAAGATGATTATATTCAAGATTATTTAATAAACACTTGGTGCTTCATTAGGGAAATGATTGGCAGTCTACATGGAAGGGCTGTTCTTTTACGTTGTCATACCCACACCAAAAACTTCTCAAACACAACACTTCAACAAAATTTTCCTATCTGTCACTGCAATTCATCGATTGCAAAAATAACAGATAAGTGCTATTAATTAATCCACACTTCATTTCAATTTTATATCTCCTTCTGTTAAAAAAAATCAGACTGAATTTCCTTAATAACAAAAAGAAAAAGTTTATTGGTCAATTTCAACTGTAATATGTAGGAAACCTGATTCTTTGTAAACTCTATAATAGAGTCCCATAGTTAATCCTGTATGCTACGAATGAAAAATTACAAAGAGAAAAATCTCCGAGAAAAAGAAAATTTTTTAGTTCAACCAAAATCTACTACATCCACTATTGTTCAATAATGACCAGTGCCAATAGTATTCTTGGTTGCAGCCAGAAATCATATACTTTAATCTGGTAGACTGAAAATAGATATGTCACATAAAATATTCAATCCCAGCTTGGCTAACGTCAGTCAGACCTGAACTACAAGGAAAAATGGAGACGTCACCCCCAGAACTTCAAGTAACTTCTCGAACTCTTCATGGAACTCTTTCTCTGCCAGTAAAATTGTTCAGAACTTCATAATATTGCCTAGTTAAACTAACAATATTCAACATTGAAGTTTCCAGTGAGAATTTCTCCATACCAGTGTAATCAAAACCATAACCAGGTTGCGGCTTGTCACTGAATCCAAATCCAATCCAGTCAGGTGCAAAGCAGTGGAACCCAGCATCTGACATCTAGCCAGAGAGAAAAAGCCTCTTGGTGAATGATAAAGACAAACAGTATCAAGAAGAAAAAAAGATTAATGTGATAAATAGAACATCACATAAAAGTTTAAAATTTGAATGGTTTAATGAATTTAAATTTTCTTGAAAATTTTACCAAAATGAAAACGTATCAGACAATTTTAAACATGTCAAAGAGTAGAAAGAATGTCATATAAGAGGAGATGCATGAAGTGCTAAGTAAATGAAATATAATAGTAGCAAGTTAACACTTTGACAAAAATGTAAATAGAAATAGTTACAGCAACAAAAGAGCAAAGGTGCTGAATTTTCACTTCCCTTCCTACACATTCCAAATTTTTCCAAGTCCGAAGATAGTTAAACCTAAAATCAGCATTAGAACCTGAGACATAACAACTCGATAGCTGTATGACTGAGTTGGAGCTCCATGGAGAAAGACAATTGTCCCACGTTTGCTTTCAGGTGATCCTGCAAGGACCGAACTTGAGCTTTTTGAAGTCCTTAAAGTACAAACAAGATCAATTCAAAAAAAAAAAAAAAAGGCTCACCTGTTTCTCGCACAAACCACCTAAATTTTCCTGATTTGACATATGATCCATATTCCTTTCCTTTGTCTTCAATTCTCTACAACAAATTATCACTAAGTTACTGAAATGATTTTAGAATATGTGAAGAATTTCCGGCCGGAACTAGTAATCTAACACGAACACAAAACTGAAAGGCTTCAGGTAGTAAAAAAAAACTCACACAAGTTACGCTTTAAGTACATTTAGATACAATTAAGCAAATAAAAGTATTTCATCTCTAACAATTTAAACTGTTAGAGAAGACAGCTCACATAATTCTAAACCTGAATTCATGTTTCCCCGTCAAAAATTACACATGCTTCAGAGTTCAGAGTAAAAAAAATAAGCTAAAAAATCCTCAGCGAAAATTAAAGTCATAATTCGGTGAAGGAATGTTCCTCAAAGCATTCCTTTATTCGACAAACTATAGACGAGTGAAAATAAAAAAAAAAACTTGACCAAAAATTTAAAAAACTAGTAAGGAGAGGAAATCGAGTTACGTAAAGCATTTGTCCGACGTTTCCGTCCTCGGCGGGACTCTCAGGCATTTGAATTGCGCTTCGGCTCGATGGATTGTCAGTAACAAAACCGAACGGGTTAAACGCGGGTTTGTCATCGTCTTTCTCCGACGAAGCTCTCGTGAGAACCGGAAGTGCCGGTCCAGTTCTGCTTCTGTTTGTCCATAGCCTGGGGAATTGGCCGGTGAATTCAGTCGACGAAGAAGAAGTGGAACCGAGAAAGCATAAAGGGGACGGAGGAGGAGAGAAAAGAGAGAGTGCCATCTCTCCCGTGTCTGTGTGATGAGTGGAGGGAATTTGAATTCATTGAACACCACTAGCTTTTTATATATTCTTTATTGCGTGGGAAATAAGTGGATAAATCTTAAATCTAAATTCCAAGCAAATATATTTTGTCCAAATAGTCCCTTTCATTGTGACCCTTTTTAACTTATATCACTATTTTCTCCGTCTCATTTTAATTAAATTCATAAGACAATGCATAAATATTTAAAAAAAATATTTAAAAATAAAATTTGTGTTATATTTTTTATTATTGTCTTTAATAAAATCATAAATATGTATTGTAATTTATCTTGTAGAAAAAATAAAACTTCAATATATAAAAAGACAAATATGAAAAAAATTTCAAACATTCATTTTTCAACTTTGAACAATTCAATTATTCTGAACGTAGTAATTAACATTCTATAGATTATTATGATTTAACTTTTTTAACATGCTCTCAATTGTTATGATTTTTCTTTTATGTAGATATAATTCATTGAATCTTCGATATTTTCCAGGTACATGTGAAAGTTGAAGACACCACATTATGTGTACTTCTATCAGGTTTTAACAGAAATAATTTTGATGTTTTAAAAATAATATATAAATTATAAATTATTTGCCAAAATCAAATTATTATTTTGGTCCATATTGATTCTTCTGGGCATCAATTTGTAACTTTATGTACTCGTTGTAGTATCTGACCATCTGCCTCTTTTATCTCAGAATATTAGAATTAATCTTATGCTTTTTATATTATTAAATTTATATTTCTATTCGCTTATTAAGTAACCTTGATTGTTATAGATTTTTAAAAAATATTAAAATAGAATAGGAGGGAATAAAAGAGGCAGATGCTATAATGACAATACAACACGAAAATACAATAATCAAGATTACACAACACAAATAAAAATAAAAATCTAGGAATACAAAAATACAAACTAATATTAATATTTTGGGAATAAAATATAATATACAAAATAGGATATATCAATAATAGTTACAACATATTATCACAGTATACTTTTCTGAATAGAGTCTAGATCTTAAATATAAATATTCCTCGATATTTTATAATATTTACATGGTATATATCATATACCGATAAAGTTCATAGAGTTTTGACTCATTCCTTCGAGAAAATACTCAATCTTTGATGATATCAATTGATTTATATTATACGAAAAATGATCGAATTTGCACTTTGTTGTATTTTTTAGATATGTTTGTTCTTGACATCCAACTTTATGCATGTATTTATTTTAGAGGTGATTCATCTTGTCCCTGTCCCTATATTTATCAGGGGGAAAATTCAATCAAGTACTATTCCCTCAGATAATATTCAATAAGTCCATCAGATTCATGTCATATGAATCATAAACAATTTATGGTTAAGATTCATTTTAAATTATACACATAAAAAGGTCAAAAATAACGATTGAAACTAATGCTAATGACATCCATTAAAAATTATCCACATTTTTTTTGTTGAATACTTTATTCCTCTTAATTGAAGCATAATATATCATATGCTTAGTGAAAGAAAACATAACTCATTTTATTTTACTAATTCAATTCTCAATATATGAATTTTTTATCAATTAAAAATAATATTTAATTTTATTTTTCAAATTCAACTCTCAGAAAAATTAACCTTATAAAACTGCAAAATTTCAAATAATCATAAGTCACAATAACTTGTGAAATGATTTTCTTGGAGTTGAAATAAAAAAATAAAAATTGAATATAATTTTTTATTGACAAAAAATCATGTGTTGGGAGTTTAATTAGTAAAAGTAAAATTGAGCTATGTTTTTTTTTATAAACTTGTGATATGCTTTTTTTTTTAAAAGGAAGATAAGTATTAAACAAAAAAAAAAAGGTGAATAACTTTTAATGGAAATCATTAGCATTAGTTTTGTCATTTTTGAGCTTTTCTATGTAAGTATGTGATTTAGAATAAATCTCAATCATAAATTATTTTGTGATTCATGTAGCATGAATCTAATGAGCTATTAAACATTACCTGAGGGAATAATACTTGATTGGATCTTTTTCTCGATAAAATTGAGTTATATTTTTTTTTAAGCATCTCATATATCTTGAGGATGAGAAGGTAATGAAAAATAAATATTATAAAATACAAATAGCTTTAGAAAACATTAGAATAATAAAAATAAAAAAAATTTAAAATAATTAAAATAAAAATAAATTAAAACAAACAACACAAAAATAGAAATAAAAAAATTAAAAGATAAGCAACATGTAAATACACTATGTAATTATCAACAATTCACAATCTTTTCCATGAGCCGGAGAATGTAATTCTACCCTACCAATTACATCAAATAATTACTTAATTAACAAAGTGACTTTTCAAGTAGGCTCTAAAATGTTATCCATTATTAATTTATAATTTTCATTTTCCTTGATTGTAAACGAGAAAATAGCCAAATACTTCAACTATAGTCGAATTTTCAAGTGGAGAATTTATATTCTTTATTTAGTGACCCTTATATGCTGATGTGTCATAAAGGTGAATACACCTCATAGGTGCATAAAAAGTTGAGTAAATCTCTACACGGAGTTCAATTCACTTTTCAGCAGTAAGTAACAAGCTATTAAAAGCTTCTTTTCTGAAGAAAAAAAACAGTGAGAGAGAAAATAATTAATTCTTTTCTCTTCCTTTCTTCTCTCTCTTTTCCACCATTTTTCTTAAAGTCAAGCTTTCCACCATACAAAAAGCTTGAATTTAGTTATCATTGCCTTTAGTTTTATCTTCCACTATAAAAATTTCACTTTCAGATTCCTAATCTTCCCCAATTTCATATTTAGAGTTAGTCATTTCTTCTCCTATTTTCTCGCTTTTGGTGCTATTAGGGTTAGTAATAGCAAATGCAAATTTGAATAAATTATGCATGCATGAAAGAGTCAGACTCGATGCTCAAAGCCATAGCATGATGCAAACATGAAATTAACAAATAAAATCAATGAATTAAAAAATTAGGTATGCATAAAGCAAATTCAAATCAATGAGCAACAAGTTCACGTTGATAATTTGAGTAAGACTAATTTGACAATGGAGAAAAGGTCATTCCAAATAATTCAAAGAAAGTGAAAATGGTGTAGATTCAATTGGAAGGTCATTTTGTGTATTTTAATTTATGTTGCTGCTATGTTCGTCAACAACTTATTTCAAATTAGTGACTTAAGAGTTGAGATTAATCGAATTGTCATAGTTTAAATTAGATTTAATAAGCTTGAGACTCTTTTTCGCTTGTCATACATGGTATAGTATGACAAATTTTGCTATATCAATGAATCTTTTCAATTATAGTTTGTGTACATTAGCATTTCAGCC
Source organism: Solanum virginianum (assembly GCA_000787875.1). Classification (NCBI taxonomy): domain Eukaryota; kingdom Viridiplantae; phylum Streptophyta; class Magnoliopsida; order Solanales; family Solanaceae; genus Solanum; species Solanum virginianum. The sequence continues at coordinate 196,300 of DF357231.1, forward strand.
TCTATATTACAATAAATAGAGTTCTCAATTAAATAGACATAACAACATTTGTGAAACAAAAATCTTTTAATAAACATAATATCATTATAAAATAGACCTCACATAATATTAAATTACATTAAAAAATAGAAGAAATTGTCGCTTAATATGAATACATCATTACAACAAAAAGAGATGAGATTTTCACGTCTACAAAATAACTTAAAACAATATTACAGCAACAACATTGAATCCCAATTTTGTTTGAACTACGTCCTTCTGTTTTTTAACTTTGTTTCTCTCTCATTTCTTGAAGATTTCTTATTGAAATTGCTGCTTTTCCATTTCATTTCAGCTTCTTATAGTGCTAGATTTGAAATCAATGTCATTAATAACATCAGTTTATCTTGTCACTTTTGTTGTACCAGTAGAGAAATCTTAAAACATAGCATGTCAAGCTATACCATATTACGCAAATAGTATAATGCGTATGAATTAAAAATAAACATTTACATTAAGGACTTTGAATCCATTTTTAGTTTGAAACACATCAATTTCAATGATTTGTTGGCCTTTTGTATAAGATTGTGCTTTTTTTTATCCTTGCCCCATATTTTTTTACTTTCACTAGCTTTTTTTCCTTCTTATGATTAGTTGAAGAACATTGACATAAGTCTTCAAGTAAATTATTTTACTATAGCAGTTATCAATGTAATCATGAAATTATATTTTTTAAACTTACCATCACAATATATGCACATGGTATGTCTTTTAACTGCCATGCTCTACAACTATAGGTCTACTTGTCAAGATTCACGGTGTGTTGACATAGCTTTATCTCATTTCAAACCTATCAAATTCAAGTACAATTAATTGATTTATCAATATTTTTCTGTAATATCTTCGAAGTCATTTGAGAGAAATTACACTTTCAAGTATCTAGGAACTCTCTTAACTTAGTTATTCTTATTGTCATTTTCATTTTTATCTCTTCAAGTACAGTAATAACTATCTTTGTCTTGCTGCCAAGATCTATGCATAAAACACTCAGACATGTTATTATTTACAAAATCACATTTTACTTCAATATTGAAATAAACTTTACGTCAGTACTCTACGTTGTAATAAAATAAATCTTTCATTTTTTTTTTATACTAAGCAATTTCATTTTCTTCATATATTTTTTTTCAACTGAGATTCAAAAACACTCTTAGCAATCAATCAAAACTAAAACTAAGGTCTTCTGTAGTCTTTAGACCAATTAGTTAAATTGTGCCTAACATATTTTCATGTTTAGCAACAGATAAAATATCTTAAATTACTGCAAATAGTTCTTTTTATAATAATATAACAAATACAATCAAAAAGTTAATAATAATAAATAATAAATACAATAGAAAAAATAATAACTAAAAATACATAATAAAAAAGTAAACACACTTTTTGCATACTTGTAAATAAGGTGAGATCTTCATCATCTCTTAGTCATAGATCATTCTTTAACAGTTTGATTGATCATGTTCATGTATTTTTGTTTTCATGCTCAACTATTGCCTAAGCAAGTGGCAGCATCTGATTATTAGTATCTTTGACCATAACAACTAACATCTGGCCTTTACAAGTTCCTTTAAGAAAATAATAATCCAAACTCATGCATGCACTTCCTACAATTTAAGAATGCTTTCTTCAATGGATCAAAGCAAATGTAAAAGTTCTGAAATACTGACCTATCAAGTGTATTAGGTTTACCAAATTTAATAACACAAGTGCTTCCTGGATTGGTCCGCAACAGTTTATCTTTATAGTCAAGAATTCTATCAAATTTCACAATATGATCATCCATGATATTTTTTAATAATTTAGCTCTAGCCGTCATAACAATAGTCTTGTCAACATGAATTTAAATTTCTTTTTTCTAATTAACTCTTGTAACTTGAAAACTTGAAAACTATCATATTTGATTGCTCAATAATTCTTTCTTTAAAAGACAGAATAAATAAATTTAATAACACACAAATATTTTTTAGTTGTGTTATTGTAAGTATGCTTTGGATTGCGATTCTTTATCGTAAAATCATTTCTTGCATTGTTGAGACATACATATAAAAGTTATGTACAATCATTTTTACACCCATTCTAGGTTTTTTTTTTTTTGGCTCATTTCTCCACTTTTCTATCTGAACCCTCTTTTGGATAACATATCTAGTTACTATTTTTTTTAAAATTTATTTACATCTATAAAGACCATACCAAATTGCCACACAACTTTCTTGGCAGTAGGATCATGAATAATTTTCGTATTTCTTGCCCTCCTCCTCCTTGATAAATTAACATTTTCAGATTCAACATCTTCATCACTAAACTTAGCTTCATCTATTTCAAAACTATCAGTATCAGAACTAGAATAATAGGATTCATCACCTCCTAACATTCTTTTAATATTTATTTTATCAGTTTGAGTTTCATCAAAATCTAAATCTGGTCCTGCTTTACCTACTGGTACCTCTTCAGTGTCGGTACGCTCTTATTTCTTTTTCTTCTTTTAATTTTTTTTTTTCAGCCCTTAACTTTCTAACTTTTTCATGTACATCACTATCAATATTCTCATTATTTTCTCCAACCAATCAAGTTTTAGACGCAAAGCTAACCCTCAAAATGGAATATTACCTCACTCAAAGGTTGTTTACTCAGATATTTCTTATCAAAGCGAGGGATTCGTTTCAGGCGAAATCAAATCAGAAGCTATTTCCGCTTTCGAATCGTTCTATCATTCCAGATATTTCTTAGCAGGAGGATTTATTCAATCACATAGTTTGGGCTCCTATTCTTTGATATATATTCTCTATTCCTAATTGCTGTTTTTCGGAAAATACTGGAAAACATTTTCTACGATTGAACATCAGAACCTTCTTCCTCAATGAAATCAGATTGAATTGTGTTGGGGGTTTAAATGAGTAGGACGAGTCCCACCAAGATCTAACAACCAAAGATAAACGATTTGAAAAGTGCGAAAAAGGAAAAGAACAATAACACAAGGATTTTACGTGGAAAACCCAAATTGAAAAAAAATCACGGATGCCAACAGTCGGCCAAATTCACTATAAGATGTGGAGTACAAATTACAAATGCTCTCAATAATTTTTCCCAATATTTTCTCTCCTAGTATTATAAAATACAAAAGAAAAAAATAGATAAATAAATGGGAAAAAGAATAAAAGAGTGAATGTGTAAGAGGAGGAATGTGTGTAAGAGGAGGAATTGTGTGTTATTCTAAGGATCAAACTACTCCTATAGAACAATAACACAAGGATTTTACGTGAAAAATCCAAATTGAAAAAAAACCACGGATGCCAACAGTTGGCCAAATTCACTATAAGATGTGGAGTACAAATTACAAATGCTCTCAATAATTTTTTCCAATATTTTCTCTCCTAGTATTATAAAATACAAAAGAAAAAATATAGATAAATGAAATGGGAAAAAAAGAAGAATAAGAGAGTGAATGTATATGAGGAGTGAATGTATGACTAAGGGAGGAATGTATATAAGGGGAGGAATTGTATATCATTATAAGGATCAAACTACTCCTATATATAGGAGTAATTTGATAGGAGAGATGATTGTCAAATTTGACACAACTTCGATATTCAAGTTTGACACAACTTTGGTAGCCAAGTTTGACACAACTTTGGTAGCTAAGTTTGACACAACTTTGGCATTCAAGTTTGACAATTCAAAGTTGGTAGGCTAGACAATTCAATTTTGGTTTGGTAACTTGACAATTCAAAATTGGTAGGCTAGACAATTCAATTTTACATTGTCTTGCCGGTGTGAATTTGTTTCACATTTCAACAAATTGGACGTAAGTATATATCATCAACATCTATAATAGTAGGATTTATAGTAGTGGGAGAAGTTTGTGGAATGAAGAGATCCAGTATCAGTAGTTGCGACGGAAAAAGTTGTGGTAGAAATAACAGCTGTTACCGTGAAAGGAGTTGTGGTAAGAATAGCAACAAGTGCAGTGAGAGGAGTTGTGATAGGAGTAACAACAGTTGCAGTGAAAAAAGTTGTGGTAGGAGGAGATCTAGTAGTAACAGTTATAATGGGAGAAGTTGTGAAAAAAAGAAGATCTAGTATTAAAGACAGCACTTGTAGTAAAAGGGTCTTCACCTACCCTATTTTTAGAACCACCACTTTGTTCATTCCATATTACCATGACTAATATTTTTTAATAACATGGATTCTACAATTGATTCATCAATCAAGTGTTTTACATGTATCTTTACAGTATTTTTATCTTTCGAAGTATAACATAAGTCTAGAATATCCATATCATGTATAACATAAGTCTAGAATATCCATATCATTATTAATATCTGTCAGAATGCCACTGTTAGATGGTTTAATACTAAATGTGCAAGTTGTTGCATATCCTAATTCTTTAATGCAACATTTCAATTCAAAATGAGATATCCAATCCATATCAATTTCTAAAAATTCTGTAACTTCTCTATTATTATATACTGATAGTCCACTTCTAATACTTCGCCATGATACTATCTTAAAGTAATCAAAATAAAATCCTTCATATCTTATCTGAATAGAATGAAAGAACAAAAAATAATTAAACTAGACTATACAATATACATGAAATACGCAACATTAACTGAACACAATATCATATACATGAAAGACTAAAAAAGCCTCAATTGAAGAAAATATGCTACATTAATTGAACACAACAATATTGTAATATAATATGTTGCACTCTTTGTTGTAACATGACACGCATATACTGTTGCATACAATGTTCTTCCTTCTTTGAATCAATAGTAACAATTAGAAAGCCCGAATCAAACATTATTGGTCAAAATTAAAAATAACCTTTAATAAGTAATCAAATTAAGACACAGACACAATTATTTATGATAGTCCAATGTTGTTCTACATTTTTTGAATTAACAGTAACAATAAAAACTCCTAATCAAACACGATCATCAATAACAATGATTAATAAAAAGAGAACTAACCTTAACTTAAAGAAATAGTCGAGCAAACTTTAATCGTGAAAACATGCGAAGGAATTTCAAAAATGGTGGAGAAAGAAACGGATTTGAAAAAATGGAAGAGGAAAAAGATATAGGAAAAAGAGAAATTAATTAGGAAAAAAAGATTTTAAAAATAGAGGAGTTCAATCATATGTAGTCAGTATGTGTAAATAAATATTTTTATTTATCTGATTTATGTGAACACATCAACCTATAAGGGTCATTGAATAAAGAAAATAAAAAAATTGAAAGAATTATAGAATTTTTATTAAAATAAAATGAGTAGTTAAAAATCTGACAATACGTTGAGGGTGGGAGGGCTTGGCTATTTCTCGTTTTTAAACCATAAACCTGTTTTACATTTTCTCCACTTCGCTCAAACATAAATACGGCTGAAGTGACAGTTTTGCCCCTAGCTCTGGTTTTAATTTCTCCCAAAATAAAAAAGAAAAAAAAAACTACTCGCTTTAATCATTCCAGGCGTTTGAAAGACTGCATCAGTCTATCGCCGCTGCCAATTGGGTTCTCCACCGGCGATTATTGGTGTTTTTCTCCGGTGAGTTCCGCCTTTCTCTAGGGGAGAAGGTGAGGCCAAGTGTATTGGAATATCTTGTTCCCTTCAATCAGTTCGTTGTATTTGTTTCTCTTTATCCCTTTTTTCTTTTGTCCAATTCTGTCCCAACGCTTTTAGTTTTATTTGGATTTTTCTAGTTATTGTCGTTATTGAATAAGAAAATTTGGTAGTCTTATTCTCTACGATTGTGGTTGACTGTACTTATGAGATGAAACCTATTACAGTAAAAATAAAGAGTCAGCTTTTATTGGAACTAAATAGGACTAGTTAATTTCGATCAGGAAAAGAAAAAAAATGATTTTTGCTTAGTTTTAGCATTACCATTGGAATATCGAATCTCTTTTTTATTTTGAATTGGGTGTATGTGTTGGATGAATGGCCTTTCTCTTATTGATTCATGGATAATTAGAGTGTAATTTATGTCAATACTAATCTGATCCTCATTGGGAATTGAGCATGTGAGTAAGTTAACTGGATTTCGTCCTTTCAACTGTCACTTGACCTGTACTTGCCTTATTGAGCTAGGGAGAAGATTGAAACATGCTTAATCAGGTTTCACAAATGAATAGACCATTAAGGTGGTCTATATTGCATAAAATGATTACTTAACAGCCATTAAAAGATCCAGAAATTATCTCTTGTTGCTTTACTATTCTTGTTTGCTATAACTAAGGAAGAATCTATGAGCTAATAGTATATACCTATCAAGCCACAGCAAAGGAATATTTGTTGAATAAAATCCAGAGTCAAGGTTTACCATGTATGTACTTCTAATATTACAGCATTGTAATCTCTTTTCTGTTGAATTGGTCTTCATAGTTTTATTTACATTTACTATCTAAGATCAGAAACAATTTTGGAAATGGCGAATTTGATATATCTATTTTTAATAAGTAATATACAGAGATAAAGATTGTACGGTGCCTTACATGGATTCTTGGTTGCTTAAACCAAATTCTTAAATATACTTGACACTTGAACACTTATCTTCTTCTTCTCACTATATTACTTTCCGACTTTTGAGAATTTTTCTTTCCACATGTACTCTAAGTTGGATGGGCACCTTTGTTTTGTTAGCTGGATTTGTCGAACTGATCTCATCATGAATATTTGTCTTTATTTATTTATTTTTCATTTTCTCGACAGGTAGTTCCTGCTTAGGGATAGAATAAGTATGATAGTTTGGGAAAGCAGGAGACACAACAGTGACTATCCTAGCTAGATTATATTTTCACCAGAAAAAAAGGATTGTATGAGAAGTGTAAGTTCTTTCCTTCTCCCATGACATCTAGATGTTTTTGAGTAAAGAATCGAGCCTCATTGAAATGCAAAGTTCTATTTAAAGTCAAAGGAACAGATCTCTTCCACATGAAAAGTTGGCTAGAGTTCTTGATACATGTATCTAATTGTTGCTGAGCTCCCCATTCATCTTGCTCTACTGGAAGGCTTCAGATGGAGGAAAGTTTGGGAACCAGCGAACAACTTCCTGAGGATGAGGGAAGTGATAATGAGGCTGCCAGTGAGGAAGTCTTCGATGTTACATGCAATGGCATTGAGAGCGATGATGACCAAGTGCTAAATGCCGGGGCCAATGGGCTTGAAACTACTCCTGGGCAAATTCTTGAATTTGAAAGCCATGGAGCTGGGAGAAACTGTGAAAACATTATTGGTCAAAACCAAGTGCTAAATGCCGGGGCCAATGGGCTTGAAACTACTCCTGGGCAAATTCTTGAATTTGAAAGCCATGGAGCTGGGAGAAACTGTGAGCATGTGCTTAGTTATGAAAGCTGCGATATTAGGGACAATGGTCACCAGTTACCTGAGTTTCATAGCAACAGCCTTGAGGATTCAAGATGTGGTGATACAACAATTATTGATGGTCACACTGGTTCATCCCTGGGAAAGTCTTATCCCTCTCCGGTTGTCGGAATGGAATTTGAATCTTATGAGGATGCTTATAATTTTTACAACTGCTATGGTAAGGAGCTTGGTTTTGCCATCAGGGTGAAGTCTTCATGGACAAAACGCAACAGTAAAGAGAAGCGGGGTGCTGTTCTCTGTTGCAATTGTGAGGGTTTCAAGACAATGAAAGAAGCAAATAGCCGAAGAAAAGAAACAAGGACGGGTTGCTTAGCGATGATAAGGTTGAGATTGGTTGAGTCCAATAGATGGAGGGTGGATGAGGTTAAGCTCGAACATAACCATCTGTTTGATCCTGAAAGGGTACAGAACTCCAAGTCACACAAAAAGATGGATGCAGGGGTTAAAAGGAAATTAGAGCCAGCAGTTGATGTGGAAGTGCAAACAATTAAGTTGTACAGAACTCATGCTATTGAGACACCAGGCTATGGAAGGTCAGATGAAAGAGCAGTCACCAGCAAGATTGAGGGCTCCACACGTTTAAAACTCAAAGAAGGTGATACCCAAGTCATATTCAACTTCTTCCGTCGGGTGCAGCTTACGAAGCCGAACTTTTTCTACATTATGGATTTAAATGATGAAGGGTATCTAAAGAATGTGTTTTGGATCGATTCCAGATCCAGAGCGGCATATGCTTATTTTGGTGATGTGGTTGTGGTCGACACAACATGCTTGTCAAAAAAATATGACATCCCGCTTCTAGCATTCTTTGGACTAAACCACCATAAGGAGACTCTTTTGTTGGGCTGTATTTTGCTTGCTGATGAAAGTTTTGAGACATATGTTTGGTTACTGAGAGCATGGCTATCGTGTATGTCTGGTCGCCCTCCACAAACTATCATCACAGATCGCTGCAAAGCCTTGGAAAATGCAATATCTGAGGTATTTCCCCGGGCTCAACATCGGCTTAATTTGCCAATCATTTTGGACAGCATTGTCAATTCAGTAGGGGAAGTGGGGGAATCGGAAGTATTCCATGAGGTACTGTATAATACGGTGTATAGCTCTCATAAAATTGATGAATTTGAAGTTGCATGGGAGGAGATGACCCAGCAATTTGGATGTAGGGGCTATGGATGGCTTCAAAGTTTGTATGAGGATCGAGAACGATGGGCTCCTATTTATATGAAAGATACATTTCTGGCTGGAATATCTATTGATCAGCATGGTGAGTTCATGTGCCCCTTCTTTGATGGATTTGTACATAAACAAACTAATCTGAGAGAATTTTTTGAAATATATGACTTTGTACTGCAAAAAAATCATCAGAAGGAAGTTCTTTGTGATCTTGATTCAAGAGAATTTAGCCCCGCCTTGAGAACAAGGTGCAATTATGAGTTACAGCTCTCAAAATTGTACACTAAAGAAATATTTTTGAAGTTCCAAGATGAGATCGCATTGATGTCTAATTGTTCAGGTATAGCACAAATTCATGCAAATGGACCGATCATCACATACATTGTTAAAGAACAAAGGGTTCAGGGAGACACAAGAGATTTTGAAGTTACTTATGATAAAATAGGGGTTGAAGTTCGGTGCATGTGCAGTTGTTTCAACTTCAAAGGCTATCTGTGCAGACATGCTTTATCTGTGCTAAACTACATTGGTATAGAGGAAATCCCAAACCAATACATATTGACCCGCTGGAGAAAGGATTTTAAACGCTTGTATGCACCAGAACTTGGCTCGAGCAACATAGATGTAAGTAACCCTGTTCAACTGTATGATCATTTGCACAGACGCGCCATGCAAGTGGTTGACGAAGGAATGACTTCTCAAGATCACTATATGGTTGCTTGGCAGGCATTTAAAGAGTCCTTGAATAAGGTTCGTCTTGCAGCGGACAAACATGTATCATAAAACCAAGTTGAGGTTTCACATTTTGTGTAGCTTCTGAACTTTTTGTGTACTTCAATTTATTCACCATTATGTATAGTGAGTGCATTAGTGAATTTAAAGCCCTTCTTAAAGTCTAATCAAACTGTCTTGCTTAAAGAGAAAGTTTGAGTTTTGTTTTTCCAGGATTTCAGTAATACAAATGTCATCCACAATCCTTTTTATTCTTAATCAACATAATTATCCACTTTGCAAAGATCTTTCCTTTTCTGTATGATAAACATCAGTTCCAATAAATGACTTTAACAATAGGATAGATTTGCAACTTTGCAAGGAAATATCACTAATATTCTATTTGAAAATAAGAATTCAAATTACATAAATTGTTGCCAACTCAAGGAGTGTGCAACTTTAGAAAAATGAAAAGATATCAAGTAGTACTATGATTTTCCTTAAAAACGGTATTACATCACACCGACTGGTGATATGTGGCTTCTCTTCGACTTCTTCAACGGGTTTTTAGGATCATTTTCTCCATGACCTTAATTACAGATTAACATTTTAACGACGGTAACTTTCAGATTTCTAACTATATCTTTTACGTCTCCGATATGACTTTTTCCTTTAATGGAAAATGTATGGAGAAAAGATAAAACAAAATTTAGACAGAGGCTAATAAGAAGAGGAGAAAGAGCAAAAAAGCGTTTTTGCAGCGTCTAAATTGTCCCACATCGTCAGAGGCTAATAAGAAGACAAAGAACTGATATAAAAGTTAAGGCCTAACGCCTGTTAAAAGCGTACCTTTGTCGGCCTTTTGGCTAAGGTCAAAGTGTAGTATTTGTTCTTATCAGTTTAACATTTGGTACGTGGATTATTGGTTCACATGATCTTAACTCAATTTTTTAAGGAGAGAGTTAATTAAGGTAGCTTGCTACCTGGCTCTCGCGCGTTGCCAATGCGCTGCACTACATTACGGGCCTGGCGCACCCCTCACCAAAACTAGTCCAATCTTTCAGACCTCTTCAAAATGAGAAGGCCCATCCTTAAATCGTCCAGTCACTTTGGAATACGCAGGGTGTATTTGATCCTTGCAATTTTAAGTTGCACTGGTTTATGATGATGGTTGGGGAAAAAAGCCAGTAACATCAAAGAGGCGAATTTGCATTAGTCATCCTTGAGAAATCTTGCCTACTTTGCAAAAAGGTACAATTGTAGTTAAGAGGGAGCATAAAGTTTACCAAAGGTAAAAGAATTTTCTCTATAAACCGACATTGGGATGCGCACCGAAAACCAGAGCAAACAAAGTGTTGCACGGTGGCAATTGGGGGTTAATTTGAATGGGTTAAAGGTCATCGGTAAAAATGAGTTGAATAATGAATTACAGAGTGAGCCTTTTCGTAGACGTTCGACTTAGAGTGAGTCAAAGATCCAATCTGATTCAATTTTTATAGAATTTTACTTATTTTATTTATTTTTTCAATATTTTAATATTTAATTAAATTATTTTTTTATTATGACTAATATAAAACATATTAAATTGAAAAAAAAGTAGTTTTGAAATATATCAATAAAATCTCTAATTCAGATTGCGTATCAAACCAATTTTAAATGAGTTAAAATGGATAGAGCATTTAATTGTGTAGGTTATTAACTCAGTCAAACTTCAATAGTTGGGTCGAGTTGGGCGGGTTAGACTTACTTTTGCACCCCTAATGTCGCACCAAGAAAGCAGTGACCAAAATTTGGTCGAACAATTTAACAGACATGTAACATTGCAACAGAAAAGCCTCATGAATAAAGAAAAGATATTATGAACTGATTGATTTTGCATTGTTAAAAAGTGATGCATCTGAAAATAAGAAACAGCTTTGATACACAATTCAAACTCCTTTTTTTGGCAATATCTATCAAATCTCCATGCTACTGTGTCAGACAATCAACGTCAGTGGGCTCAACTCAATATTAACCTATAATTCAGAGACCAACAGATATAATACAAATTTACTTGGACATCCTATATCACCACTACATGACGCGCCAACTGGCTCGATCTATTTCTAGGTTCCATCTCCTTATTTGAGAAATTTCAGTATTAGAAGACGTCTGGATGGAAGTGTCCAGGGATAGAGTTGAATTGCTGAGCCTGCTGCAAATGCATTTTTAAAGAATAATTGTTGACCTGCAAAGACGACCATGAAATCAACAAAGTTAAAAACTCGAGAAACTAGTATCTCGACTGAAGAAGTCTACTTGTGAATTATGATGGGAGAATAGTTGTTAAGTATTACATTAGGCTGTATGCATGCAAGCAGCAATAATGCTAATGTAAAAAGTTAAGTTTGCTATGTCAATTTTTTATTGAAAACTAAATGACTACTAGTTTGAATTGATGTAAACATGTTTCACCAAACAATACTAGAGTGCATTACCCAAAGTTTATCTCAATAATTTTTATCCATTGTCCTTGAGCAAATAAGTAATGAATCAGTAAATTTTCAACCCAAAAAAAAAAAAAAAATCTCCAGTGTTATCAGATCCAGTAGTTCAAAGGTTTTATTTTTTTTTTGACATTCGATTTTGCAAATGTTGAAGTGTCTTCATGAAGGATCAAATGGCGTTCAGTAGAAAGGTTTAGCATTTAAGCATTAGTTGCAATAACGTTTACCTTTCTCTCTCTTTAGTCACTATGGTTGTTTCATGTTGCTAATAGCAGTACTAAATTTTCTGTTAAGAGCACTGTGATTTGCTTCCATCTTCTTCTTAGTCCATGTGAAGTGTGTGCTAGCATTTCTCAAGATGCTACATACCTTCTGTAGGAGTCTTTACCTTTCAGAAATTACATCTCCCATCTCACAATGAAATATTTCTTTATCTTTCTAAATCTTTAATTTTACCCTGATATCCTTTAAAAGCTTCTCCTCAGATGCTTTACCTTTCAAAAATTACAACTCCCATCTCACAATGAAATATTTGTTTATCTTTCTAAATCTTTAATTTATCACGATATCCTTTAAAGCTTCTCCTAAGATGCAAGACCTCTCGATAAGACTTGCATTAATGGCACTAAATATAAGTAAATAAAAATAATTCTGATGTCTTGTTATTGTTGTAATTAGAACTGAATACATCTCCATTTATAGTGCGTTGAAGCAAATAAAAATAATATATGAAGCAGCAGCTTTTACCTCGAGAGTTCTCAACTGCTCTTGATGTTGAGCAATCAACTGCTTCAGCTGTTGCACTTCCTGGATCCTATCATTGTGCTCCTTTTGTCGTTCATGTTGGATGACCACTACACGTTTCAGAATATCATTGTCTCGAAGAATCATTTCTAGTTGCTCCTTCAGTATCACATTTTCCTGGAAAAAAAATGGTGAATATCGAAAAATGATAGGCAAAGGTCAATAAACTAGAATGCCTAAAAGGCAAATTTTGCAAACATAACAAATTTGCTGTTCTACCAGTGAAACACTACAATAGCCGCCAGAAATTTGCTCATAAAACAAAGCAAATGTATCTTAGAATGCATTGACGAGCCGACAATAGGCATCGCCAAAATAGTTTTCTAGCTTAACTCCTCTGAGTAAAATAGTAAATGCACCAGAAAAGTATGTACAATAAAAGTCAAATCTCATCCACTACTCCTTATAGCAGGGAATTTGTTGTCTGGCAAATCCATAGATTATAATGTACAATACCAACCTTCTGAAAATTTTGAGCTGCTTGTGCACCTGCACTAACGCTAATAGATTTCTCTAAGCTCTCCAACAGTCTTGTCACACGAGCCCTAGATCATCTGTGCTTATAGCACTCATCATCTCCCTCACAAACAACTCCACCCATTCGGTGCCATCAGCTGGAAGATTATTTAGGACAAAAGCAGCATTATCTATACCTGCAAATTTTGCATGCAAATAAGATTTCTGCCCTCCACAGTTGAAATCTGGACTTGGTTAACTAAGTTTTTGGTTAATGAAGTTCTAAAATGTAACCATCATTTAGTTAATCCAATGAACATCCATAGTAAATAAGAGAAATGACATGATATCTCTATATCAACAAGAACCTGTAATTTTCTGTGAGAAGGCTAAATATTAAATTAAAAGACATGCACCTGAAGACTAAATTTACATTTAGTTAATCCAATGAACATCCATAGTAAATAAGAGAAATGACATGATATCTCTATATCAACAAGAACCTGTAATTTTCTGAGAGAAGGCTAAATATTAAATTAAAAGACATGCACCTGAATACTAAATAGCCTCATACCATTCTACATCAAACGTATAATCATCTGAATGTATCAACAAAGTCATTTCCTTATTTTTACTAATGATTCCTACGGGTTCACAAATCCAGACAACCATATAAACAAGTGCAGGTCACAAGATGAGAATGAGCTGCAAATTGGGCACATCTATGAGTTCCTCCAAAAGAACCTGTCACACAAACGTATTTTGAAATTTCTTTGCACCATTGGATGCTTATCTTTAACATTAGCCATTACACAATTCACATATCACATATCACATACATGTTCCTCAAACTGCGATATATCAGCAATGCATATAGTTAATTACTAAGCTTTTCTTTCTTTATATTCCCGCAATGCATATAGTTAATTACTAAGCTTTTCCTTCTTTATATTCCCTCCGTTTCAATTTGTTTGTCTAGTTTCACCCTGGCTCAGAGTTTAAGAAAATAAACTAGTCTTTTGAATCTTTTGGTCTTAAACTAAAAATATGTGGAATGTACTAACATGTCCTTTAATCTTGTGGTCTTAAAATGTCATGTGGAAAATTTGAATTAAAGAGTTGTCAAAAAAGGAGACATTCTTTTTTAAATGGACTAGAAAGGAAAGTAAGACTAAGAAATTAAAACAAAGGAATAATTACTAAGGTAAGAAAAGAAGCCAAAAAAAGAAGCCAGTGTATCTCTAAAGCAGCCAAAAAAAGAAGCCAGTGTATCTCTAATGATATCAACTACACATTTGCATAATTGTATACATCCGA
>DF357231.1:210722-221293 GCA_000787875.1 Solanum virginianum
TCCGAACTAAAATTCTTTTTCTCCTATGTTTACAAGTATCAACGGATCTGATAGCATTCAAGACTGAATGTCATGCACAATCCAGTACAACTTTTTATTTATCCATGGTAAGCAATAAATAACAATCTAATTCATATTCTAATTTATAACTCCAAATTGTGTTTTTGGTTAATCTATGGTTATTTTTCATGTCAGCAGGGTCCTATACCCTAAAAAAATCATCTTGGAGAAGTAGCAGTAAATTAAAATGAGTAGCACTTATGAGAAACAGATAGGACCAGAAATACCCAGAAAAATGTCCAACACCATAGAAACCACTGTCATATCACTGAGAACTAAACCCTATATAGGAGTACTTAGGTTGATCAACCAGTCTCCTTTTAATGATGGAAGGGATATTGTTGACCTTTTCCTGGAACAATTTTGCAATACCATGCAATTAGTGAGATAGTCAATACAATTTTGTAGATGTATATATTCCAACTTTGCAGATATAGGAATCATTTATGACATGTACGGAGTAATAAAAATGAGGATAAACTAGCATCTCCTTAATCAACACTCAAATATCGAACATAACATTTATACATACCGCCGTCCATCTCTCCATCAGCTTCTGAGGCGGTAACTGACTTTCCTTGTGCATGACTAAGATGAAGTTCATGCAGTCTCTTAATAGCGACAGCCAAATCATTGCCACATTCTTCCAAGGTTTTATCGAGAAACTGAGCAGTATGTAATAAAACACTTAGTACCCAGAAATTTGTAAAACCAAAACAACAATAGAGTTCTTAACAGAAATACAGAATACATGAACAATCAATCTTCGCACCTTGTAAGTAATAATTGAATGCATCAGTTGAGATTCTTCTTGTAGAAAAGACCACCAAGAAATTTAATTGAAATCATTGAGGGCTTCTTGACATTATAGGAAAAGAATATTAAAGTTGCAATCAGATCATGCAAAAGAACTAACAAATACTCTACGTTTCATTTCTTACCAGAACATTTGTCCTACATTAATTTAAATACGCATCAGCAACCGTGGACGAAAAAAATATTAGAATAAACGTTACAAATT
This sequence comes from Solanum virginianum, assembly GCA_000787875.1. NCBI lineage: Eukaryota > Viridiplantae > Streptophyta > Magnoliopsida > Solanales > Solanaceae > Solanum > Solanum virginianum. The sequence goes on from DF357231.1 coordinate 211,804, forward strand.
TAGTTTGACAAATAAGCATCACCTTGAGATTAAAAGTTGAATAGCCTTTAATATATTTGAATTGTTAAAAGTCGTGAAAGTAGTTTAGGAATGAGATGTTCCATTATGAAAAGAATGTCTTATAAATTGAAATGGAGCTTAAACACGTTGTTTAGGCTTAACCAACCTCCATCCCCTCCAACCAATTAACCTTTTACTATTGCAGATAAACTTACAACTTACAAAGTCATCTACATTCGTTCCACTCTATTCGTAGCTTCTTTGCTATTGCAGATAAACACATACAAAGTCATCTACATTCATCCCAGCCTATTCGGAGCTCCTTTACTATTGCAGATAAATACATACAAAGTCATCTACATTCATCCCAGCCTATTCGGAGCTCCTTTACTATTGCAGATAAATACATACAAAGTCATCTACATTCATCCCAGCCTATTCGGAGCTCCTTTACTATTGCAGATAAACACTTACAAAGTCATCTACATTCATCCACTCAATTCTTCATCCGATACCAGAGAGTAAATTACATACATTAACCAAATGACGTTTAAAAAAAAAGAGCATTAACACACTGCACATAATTTCTCCCATTAACGAACATTTACAACAAGAAAATTCTAATGCCAGATAAAGGAAGAGGATCACACCTGACTGTCTTCATCGGGAAACAAAACTCTCAGATTATCGATGGAAGCTGCAACCGGCGGCGGCGGCGAGAATCGTTTCGGAGAAGTCTAGGAACACCGGAGCTTCTTCGAAACAGGCGTCGATGGTGAAGTCGGCGACGGCGATTGTACCTCTTCGAAGAATGATCTCTTGCCGCAAACAATCGCAGACATTGTATAATCTCCAAATCAAAATAAACTTCTACAGCAACGCATTCAATTTTTCAATCAAATAATTCAGTTGATTCAGTGATCGGGATATAGGATTTAGGGTTTTGAAAGATACTATGCGAGGAGATAAGGGGATAGGATCGGGATATAGGATTCAGTTGTTCGCTACTTTGTTTGTATATCCCTTCTTTTTGGGCCCTTTCTTGGTAGAGAGTAATATAAACTTTGGTATGATGTTGTTAGAATTGAACGGCGGGTAAGAGGATAGCAAACACGCGCCTAATGTTGCGCTTTTGAATATCTTCCAAGTTCCAATACCATTCATGGTGGGACGTTACAAATCACGATATTGTGGGGATCTGTTTTTAAAAGTTTCTACGTCGTCTCAAATTAATTATATTTAAAAAAAAATTTTATATTTGTTTTTTTATTTAATAAAATTTTATATTTTTTAAGAGATAAATTACACTATATATTTATAATTAATAAAGGGCAATAATGAAAAGTATGATGTAAATTTTGTCATGCAATATGGAACAGAAAAAGTATTACATTGCAAAATGAAGAAAGAAATAAACATAAAAGGAAGTAATAAAAAAATATACAACAACATACTCGATGCGATCAGCCACACAAAGTGAGGTGATGATGATTGTAGGTGTAGTGCACACTTTATTCTTACCCCGGACATGGCGAGGTTATTTTTGATAGACTAAAAAAATAACATAAATGAAGAAGTCGTGACAAAATTTACTGAATAGAAATTATAGCAAAAGTACGATAATGAAAAAACAACAAGCGGCAACTAATAACAGAAAGAGAGAAATAAGAACCTACATATATGAGTAAAACTACGATTGCCAGTGTGGAAGGATAAGTGGAACCACACTCTATGTCATGCTAACCTACCAGACTATCTAAGCCTTGCTTCCTCGCTTATCCTCCGCCAAAGCAACTCCCACTTAGTCCTAGATATTTTTGATTTTAATCATATCTCCCGTAATATGACTATATATCTATCTCAACATCCTCGTTATCACAACTTTCATCTTTTGAATATGAGAATTTGACTAATTAACACTCTACTCCATACAACGCACTTGGTCTAACCACTATCCTATAAAACTTGCTTTCAAGTTTTGAAGGTATCTTTTTTTTATCACATAAGGCTACAGATGTGTGCCTATACTTCATTTATCATGCTTCAATACAATGTGCGCCTATGTTTCATTTCTAATTATATGTCTCTTAGTATGATCACAGTTTACAAATCTATCTCAACATTCTCACTATCACAACTTTCATCATATGAACATGAGAATTCTGTGTAGCTAACATTCTGCTCCATGCAACACTATTGGTCTAACGATCATCTTGTAGAACTTGCTTTTAAGTTTTGGAGGTACCTTTTTTATCACATTAGACTATAGATGTGAGACTATATTTCATCTATCATGCTCCAATATAATGTGTAACATTACCATCAATCTCCACATCTAATAGATCCAAGACACTTGAATCTCACTTCCACATCAACCTCATGTGTTACTGGACTTGCAAGTAGACTCATCATTTGTTATCTAAATTGATGGACTAACTCAATTAAAATTGAACTTCAATTAGAATTATGTTTATCAACTTTAAGTAATTAATCCACAATATTTATTTAAACCAAAGTATTTTAAATTTAATATCATCAAATTTTTTTGCGAATTTACATTCAATAAAAATTTTGTTTTCCACAATTGCAAAACAAAATTTCGAAATTGGAAAACAAAATTTCGAAAGTGTTCTCTTTAGTCACGTCCAAACACTTCATAAGCTGTCAATGCCGGATTTCCCTCTAGTAACCTTTTCAGTAACCGTAGATCTACCTTATCTTTTTGTCACCTTCAATGCTTGAATTGTCAGTGTTGCATCAAATAACTATTGATTAATCATAATATATACTAATTAATCACTATACTAGTTCTAATTAATCATAATTAGCAATAAAAGTAATATTGATTAATTTGATATGAACATTATTGGTGAATAATTAATACAGTAGTACTATTTTTAAATCGATAATATCCGTCCGTGCGATTTCATAAGAAAAAGCTGATAAAGTCAATTAACTGACAGCGCGTGTTGAAGTAAATTCGTTCTCCTACTTAAAAAACGTGACCCTGCTAACGGTCATCTCTTTACAAAACCGAACGCCTTCGGGCTCTTGAGTTTCTGTTTTCAACGTCTCTCATTTCCCCGGTTTAAGCCAAAAGTACTGTTAGGGATTTTTGAACGAGAGCTGATAATGGTGAAGATCGTAGCGTGCTTTCAGGTTCAAACTAGGAGTTCTAAGGCTTGGACTCCATTTCCGCTGAGCAAAAATCTCGTTCGGAGTTTTGGTTACCGTAAACTTCCTGAACAACTACTCAATCTCTCCGTCCTCAAATTGGATGGATCTTCATTCGGTAAAATTATGTGAATGCAGGAGTAGTAGTTTAGTTTTTGTTGCATTTTGTTGTGGCATAATTATTGCTAATGCTGGTTGTTTGGTTGTAATTTTGAGTAGTTATTCATGTAGCAAGGAATGCTACAGTAGCAGACCTTAAACAAGCAGTTGAGGAGGCTTTCAATTTCTCGCGGGAGGATGAAGGCAAGATTCTATGGTATGAATGAAAGCTAATTATCATTTCTACCATGGTTGATACCACGTGAAAAAGAGGATTATATAGCCCTTGTAACCTGTTTACCCGAGGTTATTGCTTTAAAATAGTAAGATAATTGGTTAGTAGGGTTAGGTAGTCAGGGGGCCTTATAGTGTTGAGTTGTAGTGCTTTCTTTCTAGCATGTAATTGTCATTATTTGCTGTTTATGTGTTAATTGTATTATACTTTCGTATTGTCACGTGCTTGCTTTTACTTTTGATCATATCTAGTCCGTTCTGCGTATGGATTTTGAGATGAGGGTTCCCAGGAAACAGTCTCTCTGGTATGTTGTTGTTGTTGTTGTAGTATTGCTTTAAATTTGATTCAGCTACACATGCATAAAAACGGGGGAAATGCTTATATAATAGACTTTGCCGATTGTGAATCCATTGATTTTAAGAATTAGATCGTCTTTGACGAGAAGGTATCAATCAGCATTTTGTGTTGCACTGTGTTAACAGATAAAAACGAATAAGAACTCCTTAGATGTGCTGTGATAACGATTATGGGAATGGGTTCAAATTCTACAATTTGTTGCTGCAATAGCTAAGAACGTTCTTGAATAATTGGTCATTTATTAGAAGATCTCATCACTTCAGCTTGCTTGCTAATAATTGGTATAATGGTATTTGAAGTTTTCTGCGACAATTTTAGTGATTGCAATCATGTTGAACGAATAATGACTTAAAATAAAGGGAATAAATTGAAATTTGAGGAATTGTTGATCTTCTGTCTTGCTGTGAATATGGTAGGTCTTAAAATCTTATTGCCTATTGATGCAGGTCACTAGTATGGAGCCATTTCTGTTTGTGCTATGGAAGTCAAAAGCTTGTGAATGACAAAGCTTTTATTAACTGTTTTGGTATGAAAGATGGTGATCAGGTAAGCAGCTTATCATATTGTTAGTGATTGGGAATCTAAATAGAGCTCGTTTCTAACTTCTGAATAACTCGTTTTTTAATTATCACAATTCACAACGTAACAAATTCATATATAATGTATTAGTGGCTTGTGATAGACTTACAACTTGTTTTTGCAATTCGAATCAACTGATATGAGGAAAAGGAACTATTTTATGTGATGAGTTCTGCAGATGGATAGCCATGTGGGGATCTAATGCAGTCAGTGCTTGAAGAACCATATGCATTTTCTGGACCAAAGCAAAACATTTGGCTATAAGGATACAGTTTTTCTTGTTTTCAGCCCCATGATATTTTTGGATCTTCGAACTAGAATCAATTGACGAGCAACCAATGAAGGTTCTGGGCCTATCTCTAGCTAGTTCATATGACAAAATTAAGATGGAATATGGAACCTAACTAATATTAGTTGTGTATTATCTATACGAAGTTGAATTAGGGCAGAAAGTTAAATATTCTCAAGTGGTGGGGTAGAGTGTTGGCCAATAAAAAATGCATGTCCAGAAGATGCATGTTGCAGAGATGAGGATGTTGAGATGGATGTGTGGTCACACCAGGAGTGACAAGGTTAGGAATGAGGCCATTCAAGAGAAATTAGAGGTGGCCCCGGTGGCTGAGAAGATGAGGGAAACGAGACTGCGATAGTTTGGACATGTGCAAAGAAGGAGTATCGATACTAGAGAAACTAGAGGTGGTCCCGGTGGCTGAGAAGATGAGGAAAGCGAGACTGCAATGGTTTGGACATGTGCAGAGAAGGAGTAATAGGGTTGAGTAGTAGTTTTTTTTTTCTAGCCTATGTTGTCATTATTTGTTGTGTATGTGTAAATTGTATTCATATTTTCGTATTGGCATGTGCTTTCCTGTACCTTTTGTCATATCTAGTCCTTTATGCTTATGGGTTTTGAGATGAGGGTTCCCAGGAAACAACCTCTCTACTTCTATGAGATAGTGGTAAGGTCTGCGTACATTCTAGCCTCCCCAGACCCCACTTGTGGGATTTCACTGAGTATGTTGTTGTTGGTCGGTGAAAAAGACGATTTAGTGGTACACTGATATGAGCGAAACCTCAGATAAGCTACTAACATCTAGTATTGAGAACAATGGTGGCTATTCTCCTAGAGAGATCAGATCATATGTGGATTTGAGGCAAAGCAACCTCACCCCTACTTTCCAATATAAGTCTGCTTTCGTTGTGCACTGAATTGATGAATGTTGCCAGTTACTAGAACAAGCAGTGAACATTCCTTACCCAGCCCAGGCTTCCATGTTTTACACACACACACACACACGTAGTTTCATGCTCACACAGTCAAATACAGCAATGATTTGGATGCTTCATAACCAAGCTCTTGTTAGTTATAATGTTCCTGTGAACTTCAAGAATGATTTTCCAATACACTATAACTACATTTTATGCTTCTTACCTCTTCTTTTTGCTGGAGTCTGCAGCTTCAATTTGCACAGCATGTCACTTTGGAGTACAGGCCAGCTAAACAAAGACTGGATAACCAATGTGACCAGTCCAAACAATGCTCTATGTATGTCCCCCTTTTTCATCTTTGTATCTACTGGATGCTTTATCTTACTAACTTCATCAACATAAAAAAAAATGCTCGATATAAGGGTATTCCCAAGATTTGTGACTTTTCTTTTCTGTAGATGGCAAATTTGACGGATTTGAATACATAGTCGATACCCCTTCATAGTTCATATCTATGTTAGTTTGATGCTCTATCAGACATTCTAATATAAAGTTAACTATTAGTCAAGACATGAAACCTGGTTGCTTTCCCTTTTTTCTTTTGCCTGGATGCTAGTGGACCATCTTTTGCTACTTAGTCTCCCAAAAATATCCTCTAAAAGGGGTAACATGAGATCCATGGTAGAGAATCCCTGAATTTTGGGAATCCATGAAAAAGAGGCTGATATTTTGTCTTCACTGCTAAACTGTTGAAACCAGATCACAGCAAATAACTGATGTTTCACTTGAGTACATGTATTGGTCTAAAACATGTTTTACCGCTACCTGTATGTTTAAACTTGCTTATCTGTTACATAACAGAACTTTAGTATGTACTCACTGCATGTTTGGAAGCTACACTTTTCATCTGTCATAGAACAGAACTTAAGTGGCACCCTCACCATTTTTCTTCCAGTTCAAACGCCCATGAAGTGGACGTTGAAGAAAATGGCAACATTGAACACGACGAGAAGAGCAAAAAGATTGGTGATTTTCAAGACGACGATGCAATTCCTAAACCAGAATTCAAGCGGTCCCATTTTTTAAGAAGATGGTTATCTCAATCAAAATATTGGATATTGACAAGAAAGCCTAGCTAAACCTAGATCTTCCCTTCACTTTGCCACCAGGTGCGTCTAGAGAACTTTGAATCACTAACTAGGCTCTGAGAAACTGATCAAGTAAGTGAAATGGTGTCTAACTGATTGTACTCTATATATGTTGGTAAATGTGAGGATCTTTAGTTATTCTTTTTTGTTTATTGAATAAGGTCGTCAATCTGAAGTGGTTACTAATAGTTCAATTATTATTAAGGCTTTGGATGCTTACCCAAGTTACTCCTAACCTCTTCATTTTGCAGATCATACTTTTTCTGTTTCTTTTACCTTCGTGGCAAAGTGTCTAATAAGTGGTATAGTACGGTCCACTGGGGGCTATTACTTGATGCACGGTTGAAATCTTCATGGAAAGTAAACGCATGACATATAGCAACCTTTGTTTAAATATCAGTTTTCCTCTCGGACAGTTAAAAAATATTTAAAAATTATTTCATACGATATACATGTATAATTGGGATTTTTAGTTCTGTTATTCTCATTAGAGCGGTCAAAACGAATTAGCCCAATCCCATTCAGTTCAAGGCTCGCGAATCAAAGAATATGAATTTCTTTGAAGGATTAGAATAGATCTATCCTTCATTTGAAAGGGCTTATGACCAGCCCAATCAAACCCACTTCTAGTAGGCTGGGACAGGCTAACCCTTCTTTTCTTATAACTAATTCAATATACGAGTTTTACACATATTTGTCGTGTTAATTTAAAAATTATTTATAAATAGTATTCATATAAACAAAATTAAATAAATATTATTAGTTTGATGCAATAGTTTAATCTATTGTGAACTGACAAGGATGAAAAAAATTAATCTAACTACTTATGATATATATGTTAATAGTTTATAAATACATAAAGTAATAATTTTGAATTGAATAGTTAGAAGTTAGATAATTAATTGATTTAAATTTAATGTGAAAAAAAGACTCCTAAATATAAAATAAGTATTTCAATGTCTCCAATGTAATTTTACTGAAATTTTTTCTTTCTAAATTTGTTATATTGTTAAATCGAAAAAATGACTTTTGACTTTTCGAAAAATTGATTTAATACTTAATTAATTTAAGCATAAACCAACAGCAACGACAACAATATACCCAGTAAAATCTCACAAGTGGGGTCTGGGGAGGGTAGGATGTACGCAGATCATGTCCTTAGTGAGATTAAGTTCCGCCATATCATGTCTGATCACCTTCCTCCAATACTTCTTCGGTCTACCTCTACCCCTCCGCATAGCTTCTAAAACCAATCTCTCGCACCTCCTAACAGGAGCATCGACACTCCTTCTCTGCACATGACCAAATCATCGCAGTCTCGCTTCCCTCATCTTATCAGCCACCGGAGCGACCTCTAGCTTTTCCCGAATGGTCTCATTCCTAACCTTGTCACTCATAGTGTGACCATACATCCATCTCAACATCCTCATTTGTGCAACATGTATCTTTTGAACATGTGCATTTTTAATAGGCCAACACTCCACCCCATACAGCAAAGAAGGTCTAACCACCACTCTATAAATCCCTGAATTTTGGGAATCCATGAAAAAGAGTCCACCCCATACAGCAAAGAAGGTCTAACCACCACTCTATAAAACTTTCCTTTGAGCTTAGGGGGTATCTTCTTATCACACAGTACTCCAAATGCGAGCCTCCATTTAATCCATGCTGCTTCAATACGATCGCTACCTAATTTTAAGAATATTTAGGAAATCAATAAAACATTTAAAAAGACCTAACAGAAAAATCTTTCTAAATACGAAAGAAAGGGTTCAAGTTTAATTTTTATTTTTGAGAAGAAGTTAAGCACTCAAAATGGCCGCTAACTCGCAGTTGAATCAGATTAGGAATTTTGACTAACTTTGACTGAATTTTAAAAGTGTTCACTAAATTAGAAAAAATTGACTAAATTTGCAAAATATTGACTAAATTTGAAAGAATTGATTAGATTTGAAAATTTGACTATCCTTGTAAAATTGCCTAAATCTGCAAAAGTTGGCTTAAGTTCAAAAATTTGACTAAGTCTTAAAAAATTGACTAAATTTAAAAATTGACTAAGTTTGAAAAAGGTTGGACTAAGTTGGAAAAAGGTTGACTTAATGTGACAAATTGACTAAATTTGTCAAAGTTGACTAAGTTTAAAATTGGACCAATTTGAAAGGAAATTGACTAAACTTTACTTATTTTGGAAGACTAAAGGCTGATTTTATTGAAATAATCTGAATGCTAAAACAAAAATCATTAAGACGAAAATTAACAAAAATGAAGACAATGGGGAAATAATTAGATTAAACGAATAAACAATAAAACAATCAAATAATGTTAAGAGTTAGATAACAAATAGATAAACATGTAATAAACAATAAATAAGATTAAATTGAGCTTGGCAGGCCCAATCTCCACCTGCCCTAATTTCTACAATTTTGGGCCTGCTTAGCCCATTTAAAAGTCCCCTGTTGCTGCTCCCTGCTGAAATGGGCTTTGCCCATTTTCTTGTGATATACACTTAGTGTATATTTTCTGCATATTAGTATATATTCACTTATTTTAGCTTTCGAAAACTTGTATATCAGCCTCCACTTTTGTACTTCAGCTTCCTTTCTCCGAAAAATCAATTTAAAGTCAACTCAGCAAGGAATTTGGGCTCAAACAGCCCACGACAAATGCAAGAATGAGTCCGATAGGACTCAAA
>DF357231.1:221352-238993 GCA_000787875.1 Solanum virginianum
CCGATAGGACTCAAAATGAAATTCACATACAACAAAACAAGTAAAACACGTAAATAACTCAAAAGTACTTAATATGAAGACAAGAATATAGGGAGGTGCATATATGCTACTATTTAATAATCCGGAAGAGGCAGGGAAGTAAAAAAAAAACTCACTTTATATCAACTTTAATCAAGAATATCAAATTCAAGAGCTTAACAAAGGATGAAAAGATTGTCTTAACAAGTCAGCATAATGGAACCAAAGGAATTTAAATAGCACCAAAATCTTGCCTATACGTGCCCGGACCAAGGAATTACCTCCCCTGATAAGCTTGACAAAAGGATACCCCAAATCAATTAGCAAAAAATGTAACAATGACAAGTTTAATAAGATCAACTAAGCATATTTTAACCTCTCAAAGTGTGGGCAAGAAACTAGACTTAAAAAAAATAGAGGTAGATATCAAAGTAAAAATGGGTGCAGATTACTATAACTTAGAGCTATGCAGTGATACCAATCCAACAACATCAAGTACATGAGAAAAAATTAGAACATGCATAAAGAAACTGTGCTTTCTTTCACTGTGATCCCTTGATGTATTATGAACATAATAAGAAAACACTCTAGCAAGGGAACTTGACTTTCAGTTCACATAAGTGAAGACAATATTCCAGGAAAAAGTGGATGCAGACAAACTCAAACAAATTGAGGTTTAGCATAAAGCGCACGCATGTAGATAAGTTAATGATATTCCCAAATGGTTTTAAAAAAAAGCTTCAGCAAAGAGTGAAACTAGAAACAGCCACATAGAGAAGAAACAAAAAAAGCGACCAATAACGAAAAGTACATGATAATATGTAAATACGAGACAATTAGCATATATAAGACAAATAATGACAACATCGGATAAAAAGACGTGATAAATCGTACTATCCTGCGATACCCCACAGCCAGAGATCAACCTAATCATACTAACCTATTAGCATGCTACTATATTTCGCGCCCTCCACTTCTTTCTATTTAAGATCATGTTCTCGGTGAGATCAAATTTTACCATATCTTGTTCTTGATAAGCAAGAACATTCATGAAATTATTTTATTCAATCTTTTATATGGGATAGTTTTATTATTATTGATAATAAAATCAAAGGTTTTCATTAAAAAGATCACAATATAAAAAAATTGCACACAAATAAATTTAATTATATACAAATAATATAGGTTTTCATCAAAAAAAATTTGAATAAACCTTTCGACTGTTGCTTAACATTATAGTACAATAATTTCAAAGTTAACTAATACTCCAACTAAATATAAGATAAGGTTAATTTCAAATTATATTTAGAAATTATTATTTTTTAAACGGTCTTCAAATTGACTTTTTTTAAGTGCTTGAGAATTTCTTATTTTTGACTTTTAATTTTTTTTTATACTTTTTTCAGCTTTAAAGAAAATAGATTTAAATAATTTTTATATAATATTTCCAAAAAATTAAAAAGTACTTAAAAGCAAATAATTAATAAAAATAAATGAATCCAAACACCCACTGAGAGGGTGTTTGGATAAACTTAAAAATTGGTTAAACCTGCTTTTAAGCTTTTTTTAGATTTTGAAAGTGTTTGACAAATTCTAAAATAGGTTAAAATAAGTTTAAAATAACTTTAAAAAGTCAAAAGTTAAAAGTTGATTTCCCCATATTTTTTTTCTTTTTAGCTTAAAAATTATTTATGTTTGACCAACAAATTCACCTTTTTATCCTTAATGTTTGCTTATAATTTCTAAATTATTTTGCTCTTACTTTTTTCGTCTATTTATTTCTTTCATTTCAAAAAGAATTTCGCTCATTTTTTTCTTCTTGCTCTTTCTTTTTTCTATTTTTTCCTTCTTCATGTTTTTTCTTTTTTCCTTTTTTTAAATCTTTTTCTTGCTCTTTCTCTCTTTCTTTCTTTCTTTTTTTTTTCTTTTTAAATTATTTTTTCCTTATTTTATTTATAAATTATTTATGATAAAGAAGAAATATAGCTATTGCTTATTATAAATATAAATAAGAAAATACTCAAATATTTTATGTATTTTATCAAAATTATATATTTTAAAAATTATAAATAACTTAGACACATAAATTAACTTATATAATCAATTTTTATTGAAGATGAATTAAAATAAACTAAGCCTAATTTAATTTAATTTAAAAATAAAAATTTAGAGTAATAATTAGCATTTTATAATGCGTAATAGTTTAAGGGATATTTTAAATATTTTGATAAAAAAAAGTGTTTAGCTGCATTTAGTAGGAAACACATTAACATTTTCTTTTCAGTTTAAGCATTTTTATCCAAACACATAACTACTTATTTTTAAAATAAATTTTCAACACTTTAAAAAAAATACTTTTAAATACTTTTTAAAATGTCACTTTTTTTTCCGGCTAGCCTAAACGGACTCTAAAGAGGTGTTTGATAGAAATTTTGACCTATATATTAACTAATCCATGTATTAGTTAATACCACATATATGGTATTAACTAATACATCTCATTCGGAGAGATAGCTAATCCAAGGTCTAACAATCCTTGGATGAGCCCCCTAAATGACTAAGCTATATATCCTTCAATCCCCTCAAATTCTTTTAATCATTTTTTTTAATTTTCTTGATGTTATGTTTTATATTTGTAGTTTTGTACTAATAAATTTATTTAAATAAATTAACTTACATTTTTTTTTTATTTTTGGGTTCATATTTACATAATATAAAATAATTTTTTTTGTCATATCAAATTTTTAAAATTTTATTTATTTATGGGTTCATATTTACATAATATAAAAAATAAAATTAGCATGTCAAAAATTTGTTTCGATAATTAATTTAGTTGAGTTATTTTATTGATACAATTATCTTATTGAGTGATACAAAATAAAGCTCAATAAACAAATTCTCAAAGTTGAGTGACTTAAGATATTAATTCCATTTAAAATTATAACTTACAATTTTTATGTATAAACGTAGATAATTTATTCGATCTTATTATTATTTATGATCTTTTCACTTTTAAAAGTAGATGTTCCATCTTTATTAAATTAAAATTGATATTTTGTGAATAATTAATTTATTAAGATGATAATTATTTATCTTGAAATAACTCAAGTGAGAAATTACGTAGAAAACATGACAATAAATTTATTATTCTCCAAGCTAGTTAGAACATTATAAAAAAAATATATTTTTTAATAATTATTTATTTAATCCAATTACATAAAATATAATATCCTCTAATAATTCAAGGATAGAATTAAAAAAGAAGATTTTTGTAAAATTTTAAATTAGAGAAAAATAATAAATCAAATATTTAATAAAAAATAATTTCTACATGTTATTAATCCTTGCATTTTATTGATATTTGTACCAAGGAACCCTATGGAATAGCAACTTTCCTTCAAAAGGATAGGATCAGTGTATTTCTCAACACTGAAGCACCACGTAGCAAGCAAAAGAACAAATGGCACTCGTCTCTTTTCCCTTCCCCAGTGCTGACACGTATTAAGCCAGATCATTCCAGATGAACCTTATATTAGGGCACTTTCAGTGTTTTCAACTTTCCCTGTTGTTTCACCCAAATCTGAAAAATTAGAAACACAGACTACACAAACAGTACAATGCAGGCAACAATGGAGGTACAAGCGGGAAGCCCACGTAGATCTCAGAAGCATCAGATGCTTAAAGACAAGCAGGTGAAGGATCTCATTGTTGATAAAAGGAGGCTTGTGGAGGTTCCGTATACTGCCACGTTGGCAGACACCATGAAAACTCTGATGGTTAACAAGGTGGTGGCGGTTCCCGTGGCTGCGCCTCCTGGGCACTGGATTGGTGCTGGCGGTTCGATGATTTTGGAATCTGATAAACAGACGGGCGCTGTACGGAAACATTATATAGGGATGGTAAACATGCTTGATATTTTGGCACATATTGCTGGAAATGGTAGTGCTGATGATGCTGATCTCACAAAAAAAATGATGGTTCCTGTTTCATCTATTATAGGGCATTGTCTCGAGAGTCTTAGTTTGTGGACCCTCAGCCCTAACACAAGGTATCTCGAATTGACATCGACACTGATTTTTTTTCTCATGGTTAAACATTATTTCTCTTCTAAACTTAAAATCACTGAAGTTTTGAGTATATCATATCTGCTATTGTCAATGCACTTTGGATATTGTGTCTCTAGCTCCAGTTTCAAACAAATGTATCGTAGTAACTGCTGATTTATATGTGAAGCATTGTGGATTGCATGGAAGTGTTCAGCAAAGGCATACACCGAGCCATGGTACCAGTTGATGGAAGAGCAGAAAATTTAGTCGGCGTTGAGCTGACGGAATCTGCATCATGTTACCGAATGCTAACGCAAATGGATCTGTTAAGGTTTTTGAATGACCAGGAGGAGTTTAAACCTATCAGGTCGCATAAGGTATCGGAAAAACAATTGCAAGCCATCACAGACACTGTGTTCGGGGTAACTAATAAGGCTAAAGTTATCAATGTCATCAAATGCATGAGAACAGGTTCACTTAATGCAGTACCCATCGTGGAATCGTCTAATGACATAACAGAAGATCATACTCAGCTTGTAAATGTAAGTTAAAACTTGGTCTCACTGCCTTGAATTTAATTTATTTACACTCAACCATATTTAGATTCTTCCATGTGGCACAAGAATGTGTATTTTATACTTGTACAAAAAATGATTTAGCTTTAAAATTCCCATTAGGTAGATAGATATGTTGTCATACAAATGTTCAAGGTGAGGGGCAGAGCCACAAGTAACTGGAAGAGTAGAATTTATTCAAAACCATGGCAAGAAATTCACTCGATATGTATAAATAATTATTCGAACTCATTTTTAAAAAAAAGCTTTTTGTTTCTAAATTTATTTGACTGGAACATAGTTTAAATATGTTCCGAGTGTCAAGTAGGGGTGTCAAATGGGTGGGTTAGGTTATAACTGGGGAGTTGAAATGGTTCGAGATAGAAATTAGGTTAGGTCATGATTCGTCCAAATTTATTTTGGGCTAAAATTCAGGTTGGATCATAGCCATTCAATCTCAATAATCTGAACATATTATTATTTATCTTCTGCAATGATGATTTGAGTTTCAACTCAAAAAAATAAATATACAAAGTTAAAAATAGATATATCCCAGAAGATATAAAATAGATAATAATTCATATAGATATGAGAACATACGTTACATCAATCCAAATGAATAACCTTGGAACGGCTTGAAATTAAAAATTAAATTGGCATAATTGAAGATTCTTGTAAAATGGGTTGAGGTTTGAATGGATTGAGATTGAACTCAAATAAAATTATCTTGAACTTAACTCATAAAATTTTGGCCGGGTTGGACGGGGTTGGAAGGTTATGTGAAATATAAGGTACTATATCTTATTTGCTTCCTAGCCTCCGACATAACAAAGGCATGTAGAAAAAAATTCTCTCCTTTCTTTGTAAGTCAATACTCTGTTTATTAGAAGATCCTAGTATTGGTTTTGATTTTTTCAGATGCATCAGAATCTTCACCTTATTCAAAGCTGATGTACGGGCAGCTGTTTTTTTCCCCATATCGCTAGCTTTTGGTTGGCTTTATAATGTAAAGTTTATACCATGATATTTTCCATGAGTTTTTGCAGGGGAAAAATAGGAAGCTAGTAGGAACTTTTTCAGCAACAGACTTGAGAGGATGTCCTCTATCAACAATGCAGCCTCTACTGAATCTCGAGGTCCTTGAATTCTTGGAAACGCTGTCAGGAGCTCCTAATACCGGGGTGAGATCTTCATGGAAGGAACAGGTAACTTGCCGTCCAGAATCGTCACTCGGGGAAGTGGTGGAGAAAGTTGTTTCAGATAATGTGCATCGTGTTTGGGTGGTGGATGAACAAGGGTTACTGGAAGGAGTTGTATCCCTTACTGATATGATCAGAGTCATCAGGCTCTGGTATCTTACAGAGTATTTGCAGTGATGTGTAGTTGTGTAACACTGTTTTGCACCTGTTTTGTTCTGGTAGGTGGTTTGGTGTTCTGGTGTCAATGAAATGAACTCCGTTTTATGCGCAAGTGAACTCCAAGGGGGTCGTTTTGTGTGTACAAAAAGCATATCTTCCATCTACAATAACATTCTCAGTATAATTTTAGGATTTTTGAGGCTTCTCAAGTAGGATTCGAAGTAGGCAATGCATACACGGCCTTAATCTTTCTCTGAAGTATTAGTCTTATTTTTACTCTTTACTCAGAAGGTATATATATGTTGTTTTCGATAGTTTAATTAAAAATTTGAAGTAAATGTTGAGGAGTATGTAGAGTAAATGTAAGCGAAAGAAATCACATGCCGAAAACAATGTGCGACAATATATAGGCTGTTTTCGATAGTTTAATTAATTAAACATGTAAAATTTTGAAGTTATATAGGGTTATTTTCGATAGTTTGATTAAATATGTACAGTAAATGTAATATCGAATAAGTAGCGACAACTGAAGTAGAGCAAAGCAGAGATTTAATCACAAGAGAAAGTTCTAATGATGTCAAGTAACTCAAAAACACAATTATTCGTGGTTTTGTGATGAGTAGTTCGGATGGAAGTAAGCTGTTATTCATGCGAGTGCTTGAGATTTTAAGTTCAAAACTCTTTGTCAAGTAAATTCTATGGAAGAAAACATGATCTTTCGTGGTGATTTAAGCTTGAGATTTTAAGTTTAAAATTCTTTGCCAGTGAAAGTAAGAAATTTGTCTTTTGAATTGAGTTCGTCATATCAAGTATGTGGGTTATCTCGTCTATATAATTTGTGAGCTATCGCATAGGAGTGAAGCTTACCGGGCGCACTCAAAAAGATGACGGCTACTGTTCCTCGTTTAATTTTCTATCGAAATGAAAGGTTTCTTTGAAGCCTTTCTTCATCAAACCATCTTGTTAGATTTCTTACAAGTTGCATGTTTTCGAAGTCCCCTCCTTGATCCACGGTCCTGTTTTCTTGTCCGCTTGGTTTTATGTACTGTCTAGGACTTATGAAGTGTACCATGGACAGAGAATATGTGACCTTCCAAGTTCCAACCATATTCGATATTTCCATGGACTGCGACTTCGTCTTCTCCTTATTGTTCCTTATTCGTCTAAACTTTCATATCATTCTTAGTGAACACTTCTCTTTTTTTTCTGGGACAAGCACAGAGATGAAATTAAGTTAACATAGGATAGTGGGAGTAATGTTCTTACTGTTAAATAGTATTGAGTTCCCATTTTGATTTAGTTAATTAAATTATTGCTTACTTAGTTAAAGAGTAATCTAACTTATATACACACTAATGGTGCAGTTAGACCAGAAATTTGGCAATTGACACGTGCCGCGTTGTGACACACTTGTTATAGTCCATTAGATTTATGCAAAGTGGGTACGGGCTTCGTTCATTAGGCTCTATTTTCAATTAATCTTTTTGCATTGATTTATTATAGATCTTGAACTTTCAATTTGGTCTATAATTACTCATTTTCTCTGATTTATTTTAAGTCAACAATGCAAACTTTTACTTAATTTCACTTATCATTGTAGCAAATTGAATTAGTTTGGTATAAATAATGGGTGGAAATAATTTGGGTTAGTATGTGCCATAAAAATTAACTTATTGCCAGTGGGATAAGCCCTTTTTTTAAAAAAAATTCGTTACAAACCTGCTTTGTTTTATTCCTTGCAAACCAAATCTGCATATTAGTTCCCCATTCTTCTTCCATATCAAATATCCAACTTCATTTGTCAAAAACAATCTCTCCCTTTTTTATTTTAGCTTGAAATCTGAAATTTCGAATTCCATTATCAAAGGAAGATCTTCATTTCGTTTTTCATGGGAGAAAGACATATGCGGTTGGACTAGTATAATTATTGATAGCATTATAGAGCACCATTCTCCATGTCTTCCTCCGTCGTCCTTCCAGGAAATTTCAACATCGATGAATGTACAAACTCTCCATCAACGTTATTCTCCGTGTAGCAATCTTCAATTCAAAAGCAAGGAAACGAAAGACAAAAATAAAAATAGCGAAATGAAGAAGAAATCGTGCTCAGATTTCAGTGATTCGGGGTGGTTGAGCAATACATTTTTCATGAAATTGCCGGTTAGGGATATATTCGGTGTGGTGAAGTACCATCCCATACCGTGCATCTTTGCTGTCTCTTTGTTCTTCTTTATGGGGGTGGAATACACTCTTCATATGGTTCCATCTTCGTCACCGCCTTTCGATCTAGGATTCATCGTTACGCGTCCCCTGCATCGTTTGCTTGGTTCGAAACCTGTTCTTAATACTGTTCTTGCTGGCCTGAATACGGTATGCATTTTAGATGAAATGGTCACACAATTCATACCGGATCTAATACTGAATCTACATTTTCATGTTCAATTACTGTAATTTTGGAATTTAGGAACGATTAAGGGATATGGTTTACGTGATTTTGAGTAGTGCAGATTTTATTTTTTTTGTATTTTATGACAACATTGTCCTGCACACAGGGGTTTGTAGCGATGCAAATGGTGTACATAGTATGGGTTTTCATAATTGAAGGGCGGCCACGGGCGACTATCGCAGCTCTGTTCATGTTCACATGCAGAGGTATTCTTGGATATGCTACGCAGCTGCCATTACCGGAGGTAAGCAAAAACTAACAAATGTATAAAATTTCCGGTACACAAAGCATCCGTAGGATCCAAGGAAGGATCTCACTCGATAAGTGTGATTTAGACCATCTACTTTAAATAAGTATTAACGATTGTTTCTACTGCTCGAACCTGTAACCTATAGATTACACAGATAATTTTATCGTTTCTCCAAAGTAGCCTTTATCTGAACAAAACTTTTTTTTTCCCTTATATTTCTAGTGCTGAACTTGCTTGTTTTTAAATGTTTCTTCATCGATGTGAACTCACTGTGGACCATAGACAAACTACATTAATATCATGGTGTCAAACTGTCAATTTTAGTCCTTTTGTTGATAGGCACATATAGTCATGTATCAAAAGAAGTTGCTTGCACTTGTCTAGACAAATATGATAATAATATTTCCAACAAGCAGAAGCAGCGGTAGCTCATGTTTGATTTCACATGATATATGAACATGATCTTCCAACTACCACTATTTTTATATATGACGCATCGCACAAAGTAGAAAATTGCACATAAATATTACTTGCTCAGGCCACTTATCGTTTTCCGGTTTGTTAATGTAGGATTACCTGGAGTCAGGGGCCGATTTTCCAGTAGGAAATGTGTCATTTTTCTTGTTCTATTCGGGGCATGTTGCAGCATCCGTGATTGCATCGCTGGATATGAAGCGTATGGAGAGATGGAAATTGTCTTATTTATTTGACACCTTGAACGCATTGCAAACGGTGAGATTGTTGAGTACCAGGGGACACTATACGATTGATCTGGCTGTTGGAGTTGGTGCTGGAATTTTGTTTGATTCTCTGGCTGGAAAATATGAGAACAGGAAAAAGGAATTACTTGTGGATAGTCCTGATGGCACCGCTAATGGTGCATTTCATAACTCGAAAATGCACGAAAATGTTGAATATTTAAGTGTTTCTGCAGATTAGAACTAGTCATTCTGGCACGGCCATTGATTTCATTCTTTTCAGCTGTAAAGAAACCTTTGGTATAGAGCTGGTATGTACTAATAAATTTCAAGTTCCCTGAAAAATATTCAGGTATGAACAAAGAGACTCAAAAGCTTTGCTATAGTCGCCAGAGAAGTTATATGTCAAATAGAAATCCATAATTCACAAATTATCTGCTAAAACATTCTACATCAAGGTTTAATAACAGATTAGTTTATCACGACAGAGACAAATGCATACACATAAAAGACGAAAGTATTTCAGTCCTGAGAAACTACACACTAAACTACGAGAGAATCGGAGATAACTATTACAACAATCAAATTGAATCTAGAGTCAGTAAACATGTAACAGGAAATGTCCAAAGGGCGATCAGGATGATGCATTAGCAGCTAATAGGCGCAGGCGATTGACGTTGCTGGGAATGAACCAGCCCTGATTGGTTAATATTGTTATTCCCCATAGCTAAATCAGTTCCTTCCATTTCTTTCTCCTCGCCTTTTGGCCTATGCTCACCATCCTTGCCATGGGCATCCTTCGATTCCCCAATAACAGCATGTTCTGCTTGTCCTTCGGTCACGTTGGTCCCTTCTGCAGCGACTTCTTGTGGCTTGTTTTGAGACTCCAGCTTCTCTCCAGATACTTGTTTTTCCTTGATATCTGTACTTTCTGACTTGTTCTGTTTACCAACTTCAGCACTGTGCACTTCCTCAGATTCGGTCTCTAGCTTCTCCCCAGTGGGCAGTCCAGCGCCTTTTATGTGCTCATCTTCTGCCGCAGCTTCCACTTTCTTCCTTTTGTCCTCCATTTCAGTTTCTGCATTTTCCAACTTGTCCTGATTGCCATCATCAGCACTGTGAAATTCCTCAGATTCAGAATCTGGCTTCTCCGCAGGGGGCAGTTCAGTGACCTTTCTGTGCTCATCTTCTTCTGCAGCTACGACCTCTTTCTTTCCCTTGTCCTCCATTACCGTGTCTGCTTCTCCATCTTTCTTCTCCAAGTTTTCATTTTCATCTTTGGCAGATTCTGTCCCTTTAGTTTCTGAACTTTCCTTTTCAACTTTTGCGGCATCCTTCTTCTTGCTATCTTTCTTTGTACCAGACGATGTCCGGCGTTTGTTCTTTGGCGATTCAAGTAGTGAAGGTGGTCTCATTGCCTTGACCTTCTCACTTAACCTTGCTGATCTCCTTGGAGTCTCACCAGTACTCCAATCAAATTCTGAAATAGCAGGGTTTCCAGGGTGTGCTTTGAGATACTGTTCCAACTGTTTGCGATTCTTGACCTCCTCTCCCGTTGGTGTGATAAATACAACTTCATTCTTCTTTGGTGTACCCCCTTGCTTTGGCGTGAACTGCAAAGTGACGGAGGTAAAATTCACGTCAGGTGTACATGTAAGCTACACAATAGCACATTTTGACTTCCCTTAGATAGAACTACTCCTATTTCTCCCAAGAATGTCCAGCGTACACTACATAATGTAGCCCAAGTATCCATCTTCAGAACAGTTACAAAATACTCTCTCTACCTTTCACATGTAACGTTGTTTGATGATTTTTTGACGAATAGGAATAGTTACATTAATGGTGATCCACTTAGATCACAGTGTTAAAAATAAGGCTACTTCCCTGTCATGATTCTAAAGATGGGCCTACCTATGCTGTCGAGAAAAATGTTAAAACACCGCAAATAAAACATGAATCGGAAAGTAGGACTTTCTTTTCATCTTTTGAGGTATGTGGACAAGGGATTCTAAGGGTGACAAATAGAAGGATCGAGTTATAATGCTTTGACCCAACAGACCAATACCAAGAAGGATGTCCAGGCCATATTGTTTGGGCCAAGAAGGAAGTTCATAATCTAAACTCGCTCAACTCCAACCATGCTACCGTCAGGTTTTCTTTTCCCTTTCCTATCTTCCATTCTTCATCTTCCCATCTCAACTCTTTGGTTTATCTTTTAGTAACTAAGTAATTATCTTAGCCCAAAGTACAAGGTTGAGAATCAACCTATTTAGTTTGCACTCTTTTAGCTCATTTCGGTCCAAACTTTGAAGGGACTATACAGGTATAACTATTTTGACGCACCCTGTGAAACTCAAAGATCGTCCATCAGCTGTTCTACCAGCTAAGTGTGCACTATTTTTGGAGAATCCAAACCACACCCACTAACACCACTTTTTGAAGAGTCCGAGGAACATAGGCTACCGGAGGCTCTAGGGAAATCAGAATAGGAGAGCAATCATCTTGGGATGGGCTTACTATCTTAAATATCTCACCTACCTAGCCATGATGAAAGAGAAATCTAATTGATGCTGCTCTTCACACATAACTCTAACTCATGGAAAAAAATAAAAAGGGAAACTGGAAATAGCGGTGACCTTTCTCTCAACCAAATTTTCAGAACAGAAAACCAAGTATAATTATACTGCATCAGTCAAAATTATTGGACGCTGTAAAGCTAATACTCTATATATTGTTGAAAGCTCCCTCTAAAACCAATTTTCCACCAAGAAACAAAAAAGAAAGATCTACTTTTCAAACTAGAAACAGGAGCATGTTTCCTATTAACTGAATGTTGGGAACTAAAAGACTAAGAATTAGACTAACCAACAACACCTACAAAAGTTCAAGACACTGCAGAACATGATTTAAAGCAAGCAAAGAACAGAATTTACAGGAAAATTCTAAAGTAAAAGAAAAAAACATGATGGTTACAAGTAGAGTTGAGAAAGAAAAATTGTACCAATTTTTTCCAAGAAGGAGGTGCAGGAAGCTCCACCGACACAATTTCATCATGTGTCCCCTTCTCCATAGGACTTGCCATCCTTAAAACTGACAAAAACAGTTTCCAGCAAAATCCTCAAAGAAAATTAACACTTGAGAATTTCAACCAAAGTTTGGGATAAGCATCTATTCTAAAGAAGAAATAAAACTTGGTTGACAGCAACCGTCACGCCGTGAAACAACCACACGTGCCACGTAGCCAACTTTTCAGGACAAACAAGCCTTATCAGTTAACACAGTAACTTTCCTATGCTCTTTCGAAATACTCCCACCAACTTTTTATTATTTTATTTTATTTTATTTAATATAATATTTAAAAAAGATCACAAGTTAGAATCAGACAAACAAAAATATAATATCTTATTCAACAAGATTGTTTGAATTTAATTATTATTTTAATAAGATAATGTTTAATAATCGGACAATCTTATGCAATATTCAAGGTCATAATTAGGTTTCATATATTATATTATAAAATGACATATCTATCATGGTACACAACCTTCTTCGAATTACAGCGATTTGATTTTTTAAATTAAAATTTGTAAATCTCTTATCCTTTTGTGTGGAAGGTCCAAGTGGCATATTCGAAGGCGAAGATTCTTTCGTTAAAGCTGTTTCCACTAAAATCTCCAAAACATGTTTTATTATTTGAAAAAGAGAAAAAATAGAAATATATAGTCGAATTTTGAAAAGACTTATGTATAATTTATTAAAAATTTGATTTGATGATATTATTATTGTTTGACAAAAGACGTGTTCATATTAATATTGTTTAACATTGAATTTGCAAATCATTCAAATAATTTTTAATTCTTTTCAATTGGAGATAGCGATCAAATATAATTTTTTTGCTTATTCCTCAAGTATTTATGAAGAACATTAAAAAAATTAAACTTTTATATTATTTAATTCTTCGCGACATTACGTTAAATTTTAATAATAAATCCCTCCGAATGAATACAAAAATTTAATAATTTTTAGCTCAAATTCAACCTAACTCAATAAAATATTTTTTTTCTTTTTTCCAAAACTTTAACATGAACTTCTCCACAACCTCAAATCACTTGAAGTTTTGAATATAAAATCAAAAAATAATAGGAACAAAGATTTAGTGTCAAAAGACAACAAAAAAAATTACAAAACATAGCAGATTTTTGAAATTTTAGGACTGATTTTCATTTTTTTTTCCCTTTGGAATGCTAGAGTAACTTTTGAGTTAATATTCAAAATTTCAAGTAATTTGAATTTGCAGAAAAAATTTTACTATTAAAAATATTAAAATTTTAAACGTATCTTGTTAAATTAAGTTAAATTTAAGTTCAAGATATATTGAATTTTCATAACTAACTCGGAGGGATATTATTCTTGAAATTTGGAATAATTTCACAAAGAATTGATGAAATTGCAAATTTGCAATTTTTTATGTTCTTCATACATTTTTGTTATTCTTGTGGAAAAAGCAAAAAAAGTATATTTAATTTAATATTCATCTTATTTTATTTGGTATTTTTTTATCAATTTAAAAAAAATATCATTTTATTTAAATTAAAAATAATTTATCTTTATAATTTTATTTTTTTCTTTGATAAAATAATTCACGATCATATAAATATTTATAAATAATTTTATATTATAAATTTTAAATTTTTTTTTAAATACTAAATCAAATCAAAGGACGCCAATGAAACGAAAACAGTAATTTATTTTATACGAGAATAACATAAATAAGTGAAATGAATAATATTAAGTAAGCTTCTTCTTTTTTTTAAAGTTCGATGGTTTGAGGCTTTTCCTAATCGAAAAAGATATTTAAGCAGAAGGTCCCAGAAGTGATGTCCATTAATGATGCTGTCTATTATTTTCCATTCTCGATATATAGAGCGTGGAATTCACGCTAGACTTTGCAACCGTTCTATTTGAGGTAGTGTAATACACGCTCTATGGAGAAGTGTTTGATATGGTCTGCGGGGAACATCAAACATGGGACCCGTGTTAATGGATATGGTTCCAGATATCGGTCCCCAATATGTGCCACTTAACTGAATTGGAATATGAGTTTTAGGTCCGGACACTCGGACTTCATTATGTTCATAAAATTTAGACATGACACATTAGCATAATTTTATGAATCGGGCTCGTTTGGTATAAAATATAATAAAAAATTAATTCTAAAATAAATATGTTTCATATTTGATTATAAAAAAATATAAGATAATGTATTTCAAGTTTAGTTATTTTGAATTTAGAATATTATTTTTAATATAATCCACATAATTTTAAAGTGTAAAAAGTAAAATTTTTTTTTTATAATTTTTTCATAATTCTAAAAGTGTATTATTTTTGTGCACTTTCAAATACATTAGCATGTCTTTGAATACACAAGTGCGTGACTCATTGCCTTAATGCCTGTTATTTAATTAAGAAAATAAAATATAAAATCTAATTAACATCTCATAATATATATGTAATTTTTTATTTTATTTTTATCAATGCTCATATAGAAGTCCAATAATATTTAGATTTATACCGTGTAGGGTTACGTAATTGAAAAAACTAATCAGTCTCTTCATAACAAATTCAAATTTTAAATTTCTTCGAACAGAGCATCAAAGATACATTATTTTTGAATTCTTCTAAGCAGTTGTCAATCAGCCTTTCAATTTTGCTTCAAAATTTTCGAAGACTGCAGATACATGACATCACATGGTTAAAACAAAATAACTTGACATAATTATGTGTCAAGTATATAATAAACATCAAACATTATACACGACAACAACCTTACGTATTATTGATATGTGATACATTCACCGTAATTCAGAATAAGGCATTCACCAATCCATACTAAACATGACGATATGATACATAGTAACTAGACAAATTTAACATAATTATGTATCAAATATATAATTATTAAAAAAGATAATAGTTACGGAGAGAAATTTTGTAAATTTATGTATCAAAAACAACACAATGAACACGATACATATTTCAAAGATGCACACTAAATATAATAAAATAACAAGGATACGCAGGGGTTTGTAGCGATGCAAATGGTGCACATAGTGTGGGCTTTCATAATTGAAGGGCGGCCACGGTCTTTCGTATAATTATGAAAAAATTAAGCTTGTACCCTTTAAATCAAACTATTTATATTCATATACTTTTTTATATTTAGTATCTTTATGCTATTAAAATTTTGTTCTCTTAATATTAAAATTTACACGTTGATGTCATGCTAACGTCAGCACCTGTTTATATGATATACTAATAGGGTATATATATACCAACAGGGTATCACAGATGATTAAGCTCAATCCTATATGATACCAATATGGTATAAATATATCGCCAGAGTATATAACGGATATATTTTCTACTAATTTAGAGTTTAATAATTTTTTTATTTATTTCTTAAAAAATATTCTATATACCAATTGGGTATCAATATACCGCTAGAGTATCACAAAGGACTGAGTTCATTCTATATGATACCACTATGGTGTGTATATACCGCCAGAGTATATTTCATAGTATTTATTGATGTCAGCACGCGAAATAAAAAGGAATAAGTGGGTAGAAAGGTAAATAGTTTAGATAATGGATCCATTAAGGGTAAATAATTTAGATTGGATCTATTAAGGGAAAATAATTTCAAATTAGGTTTATTTTGTGTACTTTTTCCTATAATTATTTAATTGAAAAATTACACAAAATAGTCCTAATTTAAAATTACTTACCCTTAAGAGACTCAATCTAAACTATTTACCCTTAATGGACCATTAGCCAAACTATTTACCTTTCTACCCACTTATCCTTTGTTATTTCGCTTGCTGACTTCATATTGACGGTATATATATACACCATAGCGGTATTTATGCTGACGTCAGTATAAATACTATGAAATATACTCTGATGGTATATATATATATCATACCGGTATCATATAGAATGAGCCTAATATTTTATGATACTCTGACAGTATATTGATACCCAATTGGTATATCAGATTTTTTTAAACAAATAAATAAGAAACAAACAAAAAGGTGCCAATGTCAGCATGACATCAGCGCACGAATTTTCATATTAGGGGGGCAAAATTTTAATTATATTGGGGTACAAAATGTAAAGGGGTATATGAATGTAAATAATTTGCTTTAAAGGGTATAAGCTTAGTTTTCCCTTATTTGATTTACTATTGAGTTATCGGTTAACCCATTAAAAAAAATCTAAAATTGTTCAAAATTGATAACCCAATAAAAAAAAATTAAAATTATAACAAAAGCTGTTAAATTAATAATCCATTATCGAAAAATCAATATTTTTTTTATCAGAACTATCAATTTTGGTTTGATTTTGCACGACCTTAACTACAATATTGATTTGTAATTTCAAGTATTACGGCTATAAGTAAAAAAAAAAAAAATGATACTCTAATTAGCATATTCAACAAAGTGAAATCTTACTTTTATTTTTAAACATGTTTAGAATATTTTTTATAGTTTATGTAACAATTGTCTTACTTGAATTTTTTTAAAAATTATAATCAAATAACAGTGATATAAACATTTGAATCGTTATGTAACATACAATAATTTATATATATTTATTCTTGTCTTACAGAAAATATTTCAAAGATTGTTACACTGTCAATTAAAAATAATAATTATTATTGTGAAATGATAGAGACTAGAGTGTCTCCGCCAAAGAGAGCTAAAGAGAACACATAATTTTAACGAGGTTCGGCAAATAATGCCTACGTCCTCGGATACTTCCACTACAAGGGAAATATTCCGCCAAAGAGAGCTAAAGAGAACACATAATTTTAACGAGGTTCGGCAAATAATGCCTATGTCCTCAGATACTTCCACTACAAGGAAAATATTACAAAAGTAATATAAACTTTAAACTATGCAAAACTCTACTTAAGTAAGTAACTTGTTTTCTTGTTATATATTAACTAGCAAGGAATGTCTCTCTACTTATAGTGTATGTGAGCACTATATTCTTCATCTTTTCACAATGTGGGATAAAACTTATTTCTAAATCTTGGCTTTGGTATTAAAAAAAAAAATGGAACAAGGTTCACATTCACAGTGATTTGATTGTTTACCATTGGCCATTGTATGCTTTTGGATAAATTTGATTGCAAAAAGCAAAAAAAAAAAAAAAAAAAAAAAAAATGAAAATGCCAAAAAATCTGTTGGGATTTTAACTTTTAAA